>JAEQML010066053.1:0-20326 GCA_016904865.1 Pissodes strobi
ATTGTGTAAAAGCTTGCATTGCAAACTTGTCTAAATTAATATTATGATTTTTAATACAAATCCGGTTGAAATCTGCCCACTAGTTTTCATGAAATTCGATTATTAAAGATCTGAATTTTAGGGCATTTTAGTTTGGGTGAAGTGGCTATCCTGTAGGATGCGCTGTGATTGGTCGACTCGGTCGCCGGGGTACAGCGGGAAGATGAGTTTAGGATACGCGGCCAGTTTCAGATGAGTAAAGGTGGTTACAACAGATGGCGCTAGTAATACCGCCCGGATAAAGCGGGAAGCGCTATGATTGGTCGGAGGCCTTTTGAGGACGCTTAACTTTTAGCTTTCTAGACTGTCTAGTGATAAACGTGGTAAACAAGAGATGGCGTTAGTAGTATCGCCAAGGTTTTAATTTGTTTGGAATGCGAGGACAGTGGCGTGGAATATTAAACTGTACAAAAATTAATCGTTAGATTTGAAGACGTGTTCAAAAAATGGTTTTTGAACACCTCCACGGTCAGGGGCCCTGAACTGTCTATATATCCCTACTAACATGGCCAATCAAGAGTCATGACTATTATAGATGAATCTCTTGGAACTTTACACGGATCATATAACATTGATTCATGCTTTAGAGAAACGACATAAGCCTCTATTAGGTACTAATCAAAGATATTGTTGCTCAGTTTTTAGAATTTGTGTTTATCTTTTTGTATGTATTTAATACTAAATGACTGGACAATTGAATTAACTTTTCTTTTCAGTTGGTTCTTTGCGAAGATCTCCCGTAAAGAAGCGGAAAAATTACTACTCGACGACGAGACCCAACCGAGGAGGGGTACCTTCCTGATCCGTCCGTCGGAACATAACCCTAACGGTTACTCTTTGTCGGTAAAAGACTTACACACGGTAAACGACTGGGAGGAAGAGCACCAAAGGTATCACGTCAGACACTACAAAATTAAACCACTGATCAACGGAGGTTTTTTTATTTCCGTTCATAAGACCTTTGACTCGTTGCCTGACTTGGTTTCAACGTATACAGGTAAGTATTTTTTGAGAAGTAACCCAAACTAATCTTATATGAAAAATCATAGCAGTTCCCTCCACTCAACGTAGATATTTACGGATTATCTGATAACAATAGAATTATTGCAGGCTTCTAACAGAAAGTAAATAATGTCTTTTTGAATCTGACTTTTGACTATAAGCCCTTTGCCTGAGGAATTATGCGGAATCCTTTATATTATTTTTCATTATTTTTTAGAAAATGCTTACGGACTGTGCCACAAACTAACAAAGCCTTGTAGGAAACCTGAACCTACCATGTGGGTTCTCGCCCACGATAAGTGGGAGATTTCCAGAGATGAAATTCAAATCATCAAAAGGTAATATATTTTAAACACCAAAAAATCGAACAGCTTATTGCTGCATCCTATTACATGCAGCTTGATTCTTATATTATTGCAGCTTGTTCAATTGTAATTTGTATAACCTAAATATACATTCCTACGATATTAGCAACATATCATTTATAATGTCTAAAAAAAATTAACTGGTATATAAAAAAATTCGCGGATCTCACACCTTACGCAAACATCCTATGTATTGAAAATGCCTGACACAATTTTTAAATTTAAAAAACTTATGATTTACATCTGTCACAATATAACAAATTAATAATTACTATTAATTTATGTTTACCGATTTTGCGGGGTTGAGATCATGTCACCCGAAGTGACACCCAATGATAATGTTACAAAAAAAAAGTGTATAATATTTGTAAAGCCAGTTTAAATTAAAACAGCAAATAAATAAGCGATTGATTACTAAAGCCAAAAGCTCGTATATAACTACGCTAGATTTATAGCGGCATCTAGACTTTAACCAATAATTAGTGGGTACTCCCGTCTAGTAAGGCTTACTTGCTTTAATCAAAGTGGACTCGATTACAGGTGCGAAGGGTATAGTTATATGAACTGAAATTAGTTAGAATGAGACAAATATAATCAAGTTTGCAATAGCCAATTAAAGGCGAGCCTCAGCCAGTAAGCGAATAATGTAAAAATATATACGGGAGTGATTTCGAATATATAATTTATTTCAATTATTCTAGTTTGTCAATCATTTACAATGGGATTGATGGCATTAGAATCATTTTCTCCTTTATATGGTTTGACTCTAGAATAGAAGACATTTCATAAAACATTTTTAATACATTAAACGACATTAGACATACAGTAAAAATAAACAGCAGTATTTTGCGGCTTCTTTTAAATAAATAACTACTTATTGTTGATTGGATATTTTTGATGGTTTTTTAGTTTGTTGCGTCTTATCGAGTAATCAAATAGGTAATAAAAATATAGCATTTTAATCATTACGGTCTAAATTTCGTTAATAGATAAATATTATATATAAAACTTATACACAATTAGCTGGCCACACACACAGAGGTTTATCTGAAGGCTTTATCCAGCGCGGTTTAAGTCACTGGTCTTTCACGGACTTGACATCTTTGTGACTCCACTAACTAAAGAGAAGTCCGCAGACAACTCTGGCGTACTTAATCTGTCGCAGACAACTCTGGCGTACTTAATCTGTCGCAGACAACTCTGGCGTACTTAATCTGTCGCAGACAAAACTGTCTGTTAGTGGCGAAATCTTTCAACTTATCTGCCGACTTTGTCGAAACTGTGGAAATTCAGTTTTGGCAAAAGTTTTGAAGGTCTACCAGTTCTGTTGACACGTTGTAATTTGTTGTTGGTGCGAAGATGCCCATGAGAAGCATAAATAATAAAAAAAAGATGCATTGTGTTTGGCTATGATTAACATACATCTTATGACAAATGCTTTACATTAACCACAAAACGGCGAAGTAAATGAGTAAAAAAATGGATACTGCAAAAAGAAACTTTAAGTCATTTGCCTTTACTAAAGAAACTCAGACGAAATGAGCCCGATGATTTTAGAAACTATTTAAGAATGGATACTACAAGTTTTGAAAAATTATTATCTATAGTAAAAGAAGAAGGATTAACGAAGCAGCCTACTATCATGCGAGAACCAGTATCTCCAGAGGAACGTTTGGTAGCCACTCTTAGATTTCTTGCAACTGGCAGATCTTATGAAGATCTAAAATACTCTGTTGGAATTTCTGGCTGATTTAATCCGTCACTGAAAACTGTTTTGTGTGGTAACAAGAAACTTAAACTGCGTATTTTAACTTTCAGAGAAGTCTTTGCCTGAAAAAATCGCGGCGCGTCTGGCACGTGCTCACCCACTAACGAACAGATATGTCGACAGACTTTGATTGTGCCGTATAAAGTCTGCAGATAAACCTCTGTGTGTATGGTCAGCTATTCAAATTCAAATTCAAAAAACTTTTATTACCACTCAAGCATATTACATAAGATGATTTTATGAAAATAATATACAAAAATATAAAGTAGGTAATGCGGACTGAACTGCGATTACAAAACCGATAACACATAAGCGAACTAGGCGCGTATGTGGTGTCCAGCCCGTTAACGTATACTAAAACTAATACTAATAAGTAAGTATATAGCACCTCTTAATGTTAATTGCAAAATATACTATTACAAACCACAAAAGTACGAATTGCGTACATCTAAATAATATATACCACAAGCACATAGGATGATGGGCGAATGCAACGAAACACAAACACAAGCTGAAAGGCGGAGGCAACGGAACGCAACAAAGAATATTCACTTTAGAATTAATAATTTTAAATTTTTATTCAATGTGTGCAAGATCGGCGGAGCCAAAAGTGATTTATGCTCTTTGAGAATTTAAAAGAATTTCTTTGACATATGCGATAAACTTCTTTGGTGAACATTCTTTAATATAATCTGGCAACTTGTTCCACATGTGAATTCCTACATATTGAAAAGATTTTTCAAAACTCGCGGTACTATGATGTGGGATTCTGAACAGGTGTGGATTTCTTATATCGTGTGAATGATAGTGGTGAAAAAATAAATCTCTTAAATATGGCGGCTGACCTGATTTAATTACTTTGTAGACTAAGTTATACATATGACATTTTCTCCTGTTTGTCATATTTAATATGGAATTTGAATTTAGATAAGGAGTAACATGATTCCTATAAGGTATGTTAAAAGAAAAGCGCGCACAGCTATTTTGCAGTTTTTGTATTGTTTTTGATAAAAACATCGTTAAAGAGTCGCCATACACAATATCCCCATAATCTACTAGAGAGAGTACAAGCGAATCGGAAAGCAAATATTTGATATTAGATGGTAACTGATTTTTGTACTGAAATAAATTTCTTAAACGCTCGTAAGCGATCTTAACTTTAGACTTAATGTGAGAAGCAAAGCCGAGATTTGAATCGAATATAACCCCCAAATTTCGTTTTTCCGCAACTGTTGGCACGCTTGTTCCGTTAATACTAATTTTAAAATTTTCAGCGCAGTTTTGCAGATGACTCCCATTTTTTGAAAAAAACATAGCACACGACTTGGAGGCATTCAATTTTAAGTTATGGCTTTCAGCAAACAAAGCAATCCTCTGTAAATCAGAGTTTATTTTATCCTGAGCCACCTGAATATCTGCCATGTTAAATGAAATATAAATTTGGGAATCGTCAGCAAATTGCTGTAATTTAGAGTTCTCAATGCAATGGTTCATGTCAGCAACATAAAGGGAAAAAAGTAAGGGACCCAATATGGAACCCTGGGACACCCCTCCTTTAAATGGTAAAAAGTTTGAAAATGTATTTTCACAGTCCCTCACCGTTCGAACACAATGCAGGCGTTCTATAAGATACGAATTGAAAAAATTTACCGCATTTATCGAAAAACCAAAATAGTGCAGCTTGGCCAAAAGCATTTGGTGATCTATAGTGTCAAATGCTTTACTAAAATCTAACAGTGTTAAACATGTTATCTCCTTTAAATCCCCTTTAACCCTAATATCATTGACAATACTAATAAGACTTGTTATAGTACTAAAAGACTTACGAAATCCTGACTGGCAGTCAGGAATAATTTTTAATTTATAAACAAAGTCAGTAATTTCATTATATACATGACGTTCTAAAATTTTTGAAATGACTGGTAAAATACTTATTGGTCTAATATCTTTAAAATCTGTTGGACAAGGTATTTTTGGTAAGGGGACAATTATTGACCGCTTCCATTCATTAGGGAATTTGTTTTCTAAAATACAGGAATTTAAAATATTGACTAAAGGTTTAAGGCAAAAAGGAAGGCAGAGATTAAGATCTTTAATAGAAATTCCGTCACTACCTATCGCATTTGTTCCTATTTTATTTATAATATCGATAGTTTTTTGTTCATTTATAAGGCCTATGTTAAATTCCGTCTGAAAGTTACTAAATGTGTTCGTATTATAGAAATTAAGCTTCTCATGGCACGTAGAAATTATAGAACCTACCGAGCTTGAAAAATAATTATTTAAGTCCTCGGCTATATTTAGGTTTTCGGGAATGAATTTATTGTTAGTTTTTGTAAAATTAAGCTTTTTTGCATTGTTCCAAAATTCCTTACCCTTTTTTGTAGACATATGTTTAAAAAAAGTTATTTTTTCGCGATTGATTGCATGTTTAGTGTAATTTCTCAATTGTCTATAATATGCCAAATTCGCAGGTGTTTTTTGTCGAGTATATTTCTTATGGGATTTGTCCCTTAGTTTTATTAGATATTTAATGTTACTCGTAATCCACGGCGTAAACGACTTATCCTTAAATACTTTGGTTTTGAAAGGAACATATTTGTTTATTAAATAGGAAATATTATTATTAAAAATTGAAATTTTTTTATTAATATCAGAAGTGTAATAAATATTATGCCACTCTAGTTGCTGAGCTTCCTCTCCAAATACAGTCGTGTTAATACCATTGTAGTCCCGGTATTTAACAACTTTGCTACATAACTTATATTCAGGCAAATTTAAAGTAACATGAACTAGGTTATGGTCAGATATTGACTCCGATATACATGTAGATTTCGAGCTTATACATTCTAAGTTGCTACTAGTTACGATCACGTCAATAAGGGTATTTGACCGAACATTAATTCTAGTAGGATCATTTATTAGTTGTCGAAGTTCAAACATTTCTAAAAGACTCTTAAAGGTTTGCGTTGCTGCTGTTGGCCTCAATAAATCTATATTCAAATCCCCCATAAAAATTATACTATCGTAGCAAGGAACTGACATACTAAAAATATCTTCCACAAGCTCAAGAAGTTTAGAAGCATTAGGAGAGGGTGGTCTGTACACATTTACCAGTAATATATTTTTTTTATTTACATTAAATCTTAAACTTATATACTCAAATTCATCTGATATATGAGGAAATGTAACTAAAGAGTACTTAATGGCTTTCTTTGCATAAATACCTACCCCGCCGCCCCGACCATTCCGGTCTTTCCTAATAAAATTATAATTAGGTATATTAAAATTCGAATTGTCGTCATCTGGTGTTAGCCAAGTTTCTGAAACTCCTAAAATATCAAAATCGTACTCATTGGCGTAATTTAAAAATTCATCAAAACCAGTTTTTATGGAACGAACATTTAAATGAGCAACACTAAATTTGGCCACTGATTGGCCTGCGAGATTGATAAATATCGAAACTGTTAGATCGACATTTTTTACAGACTATGTTTGTAATTATTTTCTTTTATTTTCCCTAATCTAATTCTCAGATTTCATTCAAGTCGGTTCATAAATACTATAAATAGCAAAACTGTAAAATTTGACATTTTTGAGATACTACCACAAAAACTATATTTCTTTTATTTTCCCTAATCTAATTCCAAACTTTCATTCAAATAGGTTCATAAATAACGAAACCACCGTCTATAGATATTCTAATAAGTCCGCTCACTCCAGCATGCCGTGGAAAATACTGCCGTTGACCTTGAACACACTCGGCCACTGTACAGTAAACGAATGGGTGCAGCTACGGTGTACGATCAATATGAACTGCCGCTCGATTATTTTTATACGGGGAGCGTTCTATTAGGAATAAATGATATGAATATGATTACGTATTAATGTTTGGATTATTTATTTGTTATGAACAATTATTGACATTCTCTGTCTCATTTATAGCTCATTAATGATACTACTTTGTAACAGTTATTTAGTATTATAAAAAATAAGTAAATAATATACGAAATATTATCTACGATATGGATAAAAATACCAGTAGGTACAACTTGTATTGTTTAATTACGAACACAAGTTCTTTCGTGACTTTTTTTAATAAAAAATCATTAAAAACTTGTGTACAAATCTGCTGTAATTGCTACTACTTTTCTCTGCCGACTTTCAATGTATTGTTTTGTTTTTATTGAAATAACGCAGACGGCGCATGAGAGGTTTGTAGACAAGGCTGTGTTACCAGATTTATTCTTTAATTCTATATGGTTTAAAATTAAAATGGTACATTTCTCAGTTTGACAATTTTATGTTAGTCAATAGTTGTGTTGTGCTGAATTTAAAATATATATCTTTATATCTATTATTCCTGAAATTATTATTTTATATAACTTATTAAAGCGAGGCAAAGCGATTTTTTTATGGCAGTGGCACACACACTAAAGGGAGACCCTATGGCGCTCGACGAGCGGTGTGTGTGCGAAGATGTTGATTGACACGGTTCTTGAATATTTGTAAGTTGTAATTAGCGGGAAACAGATGTCCTGGGAGTGAGTTCCACAGTGATGCAGTACGCCAGACAAAGGATGCTTGTAAAGCGATGTTCTAGGTGTTTCCATTTGTACGACGAACTGGTGCGCTCTTGCCGCCTGTCGTGACTGTCTGACAGGAGCTGCCAGGGGCGGGATGAGACGGACCAAATCCTGGGAACATCTGCCGTGAAAGTATCTGTAAAATAGAGATATCTCGGCTACGTGTCTGCGGTGACTATCTAGATTCCGGGTCAACTCCGGGTCGCCGACGAGACGCACAGCTCTCTTCTGAATGGAATCCAGCAGCTTTAGGGTGTGCCTTGGTGCGGCACCCCAGATATGTGAGCAATAGTCTAAGCACGGTCTTATTTGCGCTTTGTAGAGCAAGAGCAACTGCTGCGGTGTATAGAGTTTTTTGTTGCGAAATAGCGCACCAAGCTTCTGGGAGGCTGATTTTGCAAAGTTAGCAACATGGTCATGCCAGGACATATTGCTGTTGACCGAGATACCCAGCAGTCCAATTGACGAGGATGAAGGAATGGTCGACCCTGCCATAATGATGTCAGGGCCCGCTGTATTGGCCCTCTTGGTAAACGTGGCTGCTTGAGTCTTTGCTGCATTGAACTGGACCAAATTTCGGTCGCCCCAAGTTTGAACTTTCTCCAGGTCTTGATTAATTGCTGTAATCTGCTCCTGTCTGCGGTGATCAGTCTCAGTCGCTGGTAAGGGTTTTTCTGATCTAAAGTGGGAGACAAGGGTACTGTCATCTGCAAAACTGTAAACAGGATTATTTGTTTCGGTCAACAGATCATTAATATAGATGAGGAACAGAGTTGGTGAAAGTATTGCGCCCTGAGGCACGCCCGCGTTGATGGTGAATGTGTCCGAGATATGTCCATCGACTGCAACGTGCAGAGATCGGCTCTTAAGGAAACTGGCAAGCCAGCTGCAGAGAGAGGCTGGCAGTCCGAAAGACGGTAGTTTGTTGAGCAGTCCGTCATGCCAAACTCTGTCGAATGCCTTTGAAATATCCAACGCAATCACACGAGACTCTCCGTAGTTCTCAATTGCCCTACTCCATATATGAGTGACATAGGCCAATATATCTCCTGTCGATCTCTCTTTGCGAAAGCCGTATTGATTATCGCTGATTATTTTGTTGTTCTCGAGGTACTTGAGCAGTTGCTGATTGACTACACGTTCCATGACTTTGGAGATTATTGGAAGCAAGGCAATTGGACGATAGTTTGAGGACGTGGTTTTCATGCAGGTTGCACTCGAGCGACTTTCCAAGAAGATGGGTAAATCCCTTTTCCGTAAGACAGAGAAAAAAAGCCTGAAAAAAACGGGTGTTAGTTCGTTGGCGCAGTTCTTTAACACGATGGCAGGTATTCCGTCCGGTCCTGATGCCTTTTGCGTATCTAGATTTTTAAGGATTTTACGAACATCACGGTGATGAAATTTGACTTCTGCCATGGTAGTGTTGATGTTCGATATGGTGGGGAGAGTCTTGTCTTGGGGGACGTCTAAGGTAGAGTGCGAAGAATACATTTTGGCGAGCATGTTTGCCTTTTCCTTGGCTGTAGTCGCCGTGATACCACTTTCGTCCGTCAAAGGTGGGAGAGACGTTCCTGTTAAGTTGTTACTTACTGCCTTTGCTACCGACCAGAAATTCCTGGAGCCACTGGGGCATTGCAAAAGTTTATTCCTGATCCTTTGATTGTGTTTGTCCTTAGTTTCGTCGATGACACGCTTGCATTCGTTTCTCGCTTCGACAAAATAATTGCGATTTTCAGCTGTCTGATTTTGCTGCCAGTACTTGTAGGCTTGCTGTTTCCTTCCTACAGCTCTTTCGCATCTTCTGTCGAACCAGGGCTTTCCTTTTTATGGTAACTTGATGGAATTTGGGATGTATTGATATTATTCATTGCTCTATATAAAAGGTCGAAAAGGGGATTTGAGGAGCATGATTATTTCTCTTGCTGACTATAGGTATTTTATTTCCTTATATTCCTTGCGTTTCTATACAAGCGTCTACGGTATAACTATTTGCAATCATGCGCAGTTGCGTTTCGGGATCAGCTTTTGTGCTTGTGATACTACGGCCCGGGTTCGATTCCCGTCGGCGACATGTTTTATTTTTATTTCTTTGCTTATATTTGTTAGTTGGGGCTAATTTTATTTTATGGTCAAGCTTGTAGCGCCCCCCTCTCAATGTGCTTGTTTGATTCATTAAAGTTAGCGAGTAGCACAGGACACGTGATTGAAGTAAATACTTCTCAAGTTTCAACTCACTTTATTTATATGAGCCGGTTTCGATACGTTTTTATAAACAATTTTTATACATTTGTTTAGTTTTGGTTAATCGTCTAATCAACTCTCTGTTAGTTTGGGTTAGTCATCGAATCAACTTCTGGTTAGTTTCACTTAGTCTCAACTTACTTGAGTCATTTGAACCGGTTCCGATACGTTATAACCAATTTTAATACATTTGGTTAGTTTTGGTTAGTCGTCTAATCAACTTTCAGATAGTTTCACTTTGTCTTAACTTATTTTAGTCATTTGAACAGGTTCCGGTAGGTTACAATCAATTTTAATAGATTTGGTTAGATTGGGTTAGTCGTCGAATCAACTTTCGGTTAGGTTCACTTTGTCTCGACTTATTTTAGTCATTTGATCAGGATCCGATATGATATAACCAATTTTAATGGATTTGGTTAGTTTGAGTTAGTCGCCGAATCAACTTTCAGTTAGTTTCACTTTGTTTCAACTCATTTTAGTCATATCAACCGGACCCGATAGGTGATAATCAATTTTAATAGATTTGGTTAGATTGGGTTAGTCGTCGAATCAACTTTCGGTTTATTTCACTTAGTCTCAACTTATTTTAGACATTTGAACCGGTTCTGATACGTTTTAATCAATTTTAATAGATTTAGTTAGTTTGGGTTAGTCGCCAAATCAACTTTCAGTTAGTTTCACTTTGTCTCGACTTATTTTAGTGAATTCAACCGGTTCCGCTAGGTTATAATCAATTTTAATAGATTCGGTTAGTTTGGGTTAGTCGTCGAATCAACTTTCGGTTAGTTTCACTTAGTCTCAACTTATTTGAGACATTAAACCGGTTCCGATACGTTATAATCAATTTTAATACATTTGGTTTGTTTTGGTTAGTCGTCTAATTAAGTTTCAGTTAGTTTCACATAGTCTTAACTAATTTTAGTCATTTGATCCGGTTCCGATACGCTATAACAAATTTTAATATATTTGGTTAGCTTGGGTTAGTCATCCAATCAACTTTCGGTTAGTTTCATTTAGCCTTACTTATTTTAGTCATTTGAACCGGTTCCGATACGTTATAATCAATTTTAATAGATTTTGTTGCTTTGGGCTAGTCATCCAATCAACTTTCGGTTAGCTTCATTCACTTCGTCTCATAAAAATTGAATAATTCTTTACCAATTGCATAAGAGAGAAAGAAGGAGAGATCACGTGTAGTTACATAACAGTCATCAACAGTACAATAAGAAAAACTACCCTTAGCCATCTTAACCATAATTTTTTAAATAGCGTATAGCGTAAATCGTGCGAAAACTATTCCGTAAAAAATAACTTCACACCGTCCGATCGCGGAAGTACTTGCGAAAACTGAGTCACGGCTAAGCCGTGACATTGACACACGTCAATGTCAATGCCGATGGGTGAGGGATTGGCGCAGGCAGGAGGGAAATTTTCCGCGGCACGCTCGAGTGAGCGAACTTATTAGAATATCTATAGACGGTGACGAAACTATCAAATTTGACATTTTGGACTGACTATGTCAAAAATTACTTTTCTTTTATTTACCCTAATCTATTTATAAGTATTCATTCAAATCGGTTCTTAAATAGCAAAACTGTCAAATTTTACATTTTTGACAGATACTATCAAAACAAACATTTTTCTTTTATTTTTCCTAATCTAATTCTAAACTTTCATTTAAATCGGTTCATAAATAACGAAACTATCAAATTTAACAGTTTGGACAGACTGTCAAAAATTATTTTTTTCTTCAAACGTCAGTAAATCCGTCATTACTCGACTGTGTAGGCGGCCGTAAAGTTTCGTTTTTCCTCCGCCGGAGCTTTACTTTTCACTTTTCCGCCGGCGGAGGTAAAAGTGTTGTCATAGCAACATAGATACAATACAAACAGACAACAAAATAAGCGTCAACAACTCAAGATTTATTAAACTACAATTTGTATTTATCACTCAATTTGTGACTGCATTTCTAAAAATCACTAATTTAGGAACAAATTGCTTATTATTTAATCGAACTTACTCACTAACTGCTTATCAATACGGAATTAAAACGCAATCGGAGACGCAATCTTAAAATAATAATTATTGTTGACAGTGTCCACTGACAGCTCTACAATGGCAACAACCTGTGCCTATTCACCGACACCGGTCTAAGGCGCCTTGCGAACCCACTTATCTTTAATAATTATTATTATTACTATTAAAAAGAGACGTTTTTGCATTAATTTGTCGACATTTGAAGAAAAAACAGCATATTTTATTTGAAAAAAAAGTTACTTTTCATGGCTTGCTCTCTATTACCAGCCTCACTCCGTTCGGCTGTTAAACACGAGCGCGCCATGAAAAGTATCACTTTTCCTCCATATAAAATAATATACTATTACCTTTATTTTCTCTAATCTAATTCTAAACTTTCATTCAAATCGGTTCATAAATAACGAACCTATCAAATTTGACAATTTTAACAAACTATGTCAATAATTATTTTTCTTTTATTTTCTCTAATCTAATTCTAAGATTTCATTCAAATCGGTTCATAAACAACAAAACGGTCAAATTTAATAATTTTGACAGATACGATCACAAAAAATATTTTTCATTTATTTTCCCTAGTCTAATTCTAAACTTTTATTCAAATCGGTTCATAAAAAACGAAACTGTCAAATTTGATATTTTTGACAGACTGTCAATAATTATTTTTCTTTTATTTTCCATAATCTAATTCTAAGATTTAATTCAAATCGGTTCATAAATAAAAAAATTGTCAAATTTTACATTTTTGACAGATACTATCCTAAAAAATATTTTTCTCTTATTTTCCCTAATCTAATTCTAAACTTTCATTCAATTCGGTTCTTAAATAACAAACCTGTCAAATTTGACATTTTTGGACAGACTATGTCAATAATTATTTTTCTTTTATTTTTCCCATTCAAAGTTCAAGATTTCATTTAAATCGGTTCATAAATAGCAAAACTGTTAAATTTGAGATTTTTGACAGATACTATCACAAAAAATATTTTTCTTTTATTTACCCTAATCTAATTCTAAATTTTCATTAAAATCGGTTCATCAATAACAAAACTGTCAAATTTGACATTTTTGACAGACCATGTCAATAATTATTTTTCTTTTATTTTCCCTAATCTAATTCTAAGATTTCATTCAAATCGGTTCATAAATAGCAAAACGGTCAAATTTGATAATTTTGACAGATACGACCACAAAAAATATTTTTCTTTTATTTTCCCTAGTCTAATCCTAAACTTTTATTCAAATCGGTTCATAAAAAACGAAACTGTGAAATTTGACATTTTTTGACAGACTGTCAATAATTATTATTTTTTATTTTCCCTAATCTAATTCTAAGATTTAATTCAAATCGGTTCATAAATAGAAAAATTGTCAAGTTTTAAATTTTTGACAGATACTATCACAAAAAATATTTTTCTCTTATTTTCCCTAATCTAATTCTAAACTTTCATTCAATTCGGTTCATAAATAACGAAACTATCAAATTTCACATTTTTGGACAGACTATGTCAATAATTATTTTTCTTTTATTTTTCCTATTCAAATTCTAAGATTTCATTTAAATCGGTTCATAAATAGCAAAACAATTTGAGATTTTTGACAGATACTATCACAAAAAATATTTTTCTTTTATTTTCCCTAATCTAATTCTAAATTTTCAATAAAGTCGGTTCATAAATAACAAAACTGTCAAATTTAACATTTTTGACAGACTATGTCAATAATTATTTTTCTTTTATTTACTCTAATCTAATTCTAAGATTTCATTCAAATCGTTTCATAACTAGCAAAACTGTCAAATTTGACATTTTTGACAGATACTATATACAAATACAAATATTTTTCTTTTATTTGCCCTAATCTAATTCTAAACTTTCATTTAAATCGGTTCATAAATAATGAAACTGTCAAATTTGACATTTGTGACATACATACATGTTTTGTCAGAAAATATTTCTTTCATTTTCCTTAATCTAATCTAAAAGTGTATTCAAATCGGTTAATAAATAACGAAGTTGTCAAATTTGACATTTTCGACAGATAGGTACTAAGTACGTAATAGAATATTTTCCTTTTATCTTCCCTTATCTAATTCGGTTCCTAAACAACAAAACTGTCAACTTTCACATTTTTTACAGATACTATGTCATAAAATCGACATATTTTGAGAATCACCCTGTATCTTCTAATAGAGCTTCTAATAAGTAATAAAAATATTGCATTTGAATCCTTACGGTCTAAATCTAGATTTAAATCACAGTATAAAATAACACCAAATTATTGAACAATATTATTCGAACATTTAGAATAACCTAATACCATTTTATTCTTTTATTATAAAATGCTACAACACACCGTCCGCGTCGTCAAAGTATCCGTTACGTCTTATCACAAGCAAGATATTTTATTTACTGAGCGTTAACCGCGCCGATTCGGTGTTGGAAATTCATTAAGTCAAGGTCACGAAATCCAATATTATCCGTATGCGCTGGTCGAGGTCACGACATAGTTTCCATAAAAGTGCTCCCAATAGTATTTTTAATACTAAAATACACACATAAAACAAATTATAATACTGGCATCACAGATCTTAGCATGAGGGGCTTTACTGCTGGCAGTGGCTCCGTGAACGCATCAGCCAAATTTTCACCTGTTGAAATATATTTCAATGATATGGCTTTCTGTAAGATTTGTTCACGTGGAAAAGGATATTTTATGTCAATACTTTTGGTCCTTTTATGATTCATGGGGTTCTTTGCTATATTTATGTAACCATTATTATCTTCGAAAATACCTAATTATCTGTGATTTGTGATGTTCTCTGTTAGGTTTGCCAGTATCGTTGCATACTCGCATAGTTTTAAGGTTTTATTAGTAAAACACAAGTACTTGATAATACACTAATAGGAACCTAATGGGAAAAATTTCTCTATTCACACATAAATGTACATCTATAAATAATCACTTTCAGGGTTTGTCTATATGATATTTAACCTCTAACCAATTACTATTATCTAAATATCATGAATGCTTATTAATAACACCAACGAATTCATGGTTGGCCTAGATTCTGTCGCCCTGAACTATCAAGGTAATTATGGAATAAAAATACCTATAATTTTGTACATTTTGAAATAAATACTCTGTAATAAATTTGTTACTCATATAGCTTCCCTAACACACTCAAAAAGAGCCATATATCCTGCTTCTATTGAAATAATTTCAACTAAACCATATAGAATTATTGATTGGGCTACAATAAAAAGTATTCGTCTATTACCCTCTCTGGGGCCTCCTATGTTTGGTAGCAGTCTACTGATGTTTCCAATCGCCTTGCTTGCCTTTTCTGCCACAGTTCTAACGTGTTGCCCCATTCGCATATTCCTGTCGTGATGTACGCCTAGGTATTTAAGATGTTCTTGACTTTCAATTATCACATTTTCTACTTGCACTTCGATTTGTTTCACTGTGCGCCCTCCTGCCAGGATCACCATCTCCGTTTTCTGTGGAGCTAGGCTCAGTTGTTTTGCCTGCAGCCACTGTGTTATAGTCTCCAAGGTGACATTTGCCGTCTCTATTAATTTCCTCTCGTCTTTTTCCACCACGACGATTCCAAGGTCGTCTGCGTATCCTACCAGTTTTACGCCTCAAGGTGTAGGGATTCTCAGGATTCCATCATAATAGATGTTCCATAGCGTTGGACCTAGGACGGACCCTTGGGGTACTCCACACGTCATTTCCATTTTCCCATTTTCTCCTATGTAAAGCCATCTTTCTTCAAGGTAGCTTGCTACCATGTTGTACAGGTAGGGGGCTATCTGTCGTCTTTTTAGTTCTTCCAGTATTCCCTTCCACGGGACCGAGTTAAATGCATTTTGGACGTCTACTGTGATCAGTATGCACCTTTTCCTGCCTGCTCTTTCATTGGCCTCATCTGCAATATCTTGCACTCTTTGTAACGCATGAACAGTTGATTTTTTCTCCCTAAACCCATATTGTTCTACAGAAAGTTCCCCAGTCCTTTCGATTTCCTTTTTAAGCCTTTCAAGTAGGAGATGTTCCAGTAGTTTACCCAGAACATTCAGCAGGCAGATGGGTCTGTACGTTTTCTTGTTTTGTCCTTGTTTTACTTTCTCTGTGAGTATCAGCTTTGCAACTTTCCATTCTTTGGGGAAGATTTTTACCACCAGCATCCGGTTTAGGTACTCCAATACTTTGTCCGGGTACGTCTTCACTACTGCCTTGATAATTTCGGAAGACAGATTATCTGGTCCTGGGGCTTTTTTTTCTTTGATTTTGTCGTTGGCCACCAGAAGCTCCTCTTTAGTGAAGTGAAGCACCTCTGCTTGGTCCGCCGGTATTCTGCCCCACCTACCTACTGGGTGTTTGGGAAACAATTCTTGTGCCATTTTCATTTGCTCTTTGTTACCAAGGCCAATTCTTGGAATTATTTTGAGCTTGTTCATGACGATTTTGTATCCCTTACCCCACAGGTCTTGATCAACTTCTGCTATTACTTTCTTCCAGGCATCTTTTTTGGCGGTGACAATAGCTCTCTTCAGAACAGCACGGGCTTCTCTGTATTCATCGAAGGCTTCCCTTTTTTGTGTCTGGTCAATTCTCCTGTTTTCTCTGGTTGCGTCTCTTTGCGCTTTTATACAGGTTCTTCTCTTTTCTGCAACCTCTTGCGTCCACCAGTATACAGGCTTTCTTCTTTTTCCAAAAGCTGTTTTTATTTTGAGGCACTTGTTACACGCTTCCCTAATGATTTCGCCCAGATCTTTTGCGCTTTTTTCCATGTTTTTAATCTGCTCAAGACTTCTTCCAACTTCCTGGACCACATTCTCCATTTTTTTTTTGGCAACCCAGCCCCTGATTTCTTTAATGTTGTTTTGAATTTTGCCCCTTTTTCTCGGAGACAATATGTTGGTGACAGCTAAGTGTTTCTCCTTCCAAGACTTTCAAGTTGGCGATGTGTTTACTGATTTTCTTGGTACAGAACGTTATATCTATATGGGACTTGCTGTCTCCCCTTACAAAGGTCGGTACTCCCCCATGGTTGATTATTACTAGATCTTATTCAGCTAGCCATTCCGACAGTATCTCCCCTCTATTGTCCTCTATCCTGGAACCCCATAGGTGCGATTTTGAATTAAAATCTCCTCCTATAATTATTTCTTTGCTTTGTCTTTTCATATCTGTTCGTATTGATGCTAGGAAATCTGTAAATGTTTGTATGTCTACGTTTGGAGATATATAGCATCCAAAGATGACTGCTTCCTCAAGTTCTATCCATGTATAGCCGTCTCCGGACAGTTTTTTTGATCTTTAGCTGCGTGTTTCGAATCACTACTGCCACATCCAACCTATTGTCCATATACAGCTTTCCTTGCAAGGCTTTTTTCCGATTGGGTTCCGCCATGACTATGATATCGGCTTCTTCATCTTCCGCCGTTTTGTACATGAGGTCCATTGCTTGCCTTCCTCTGTCTATATTCCCTTGGATGACCGTCATAGCATGCTATTTAGTCTCACCTTTTCTCCTTCCTCTGTTCATGTATCAGCCGTCTATATTCTGAGCATTTCATAGTCTCGGCTTTGTGCCCTTTTTCATTGCACAGGTAACATTTCTGTTCATTTGTGCAGTCCTTCTGGTGATGTCCTGGTTGTCCACATTTGTGACAGTACTGGTCCGTGTCCCTCTTGGTACATTTATATGCGATGTGGCCCACCTTGTAACATTTGAAGCATTTAGGAAGTGTTTCCATCTCCCTAACCCTCCATCTATTCCATCCGTCACCTATTATCCTTCTAGAGATAAGTCGCATGGCTGTATCTGCTTCTGTGGTTAGAAAGGCATGCTTCTGTCCTCTCTCATTTGGTTTATCGGCCATTTTCACATGTATATTCGCGTGCCGCTGGCCATCTTTCCGTATTTCTTTCTCTACGACCTCTTTAACATCATCTAACTGGGTTGTTTCGTCCATATCTAGAATCATGATGGTCTGTTTTTTTTGCCTTTTGCTAACTTCTGCCATAGCCACCATCTTTGTTTTTAGGTGTTCTTTGAATTCATGTCTGCTTTTTTCTTCGTTCCCTTTAATTTTAACCTGCACTTCCCCATTCTTTGTTTTGTTGATTTTTTCTACAATTACTCCTTTTGTGTTGACTTGTTTTTTCATACTCCTAATGATATCTGCATATGTCATTCCCTCCGCTGGTTTTAGTATAATCGTGTCGTCATTCCTTTTATTCCTTATAAATGTCGAGTCCACGAAAAGCTACCCGCTTTAAGCTTCCTCGAAGATTCAAAGAGAAAACAGCTATCTTCCTTTCAGAAATCTATTTTCTATGCAATCAAATTACACCAGTGAACGACGAATCCTATATACTATACAAATCGGCCGAGCTGTCACCGATACTTAAAAAAAACGTCAAACTGACTTATTATCTAAATACAGGTTATCAAAACATCAATACAACAATTAACTCGACATTCTACATGGTGTCTCCAACATTCTCTCACCTGAGAAACATTTTACTAAAATATTTTTCTCACAAGACAAAATAATATAACCTATCGAACAGGAAAATATCGCTAACTATTTACAATCCTTCTAACTTGTCCGCCATCTTACAAGCTAACACATAAACCACAGAATTAGTCCCTAAACCGTTTAGGGAATTTGGAGATACGACCAGATCGCGTCGTCTTTTCTTTGTCGATCATTCGCACTCGGCATCGTTTCACCACTGAGTCCCTCACACCTGAATTCTGTCTCTGATGGGAATTGTCGGACGTCGCACAGTTCCTGCTTGTTGGTATCTTTCGTGGTCTGGGTAGCATCTCCATCCGGTCTCAGTTCTGGAACACTGCAGCACTCCATCGGGTAGAGTCTTTGCACGGGCCTCAACATTTGTCCTTTACTCGTCATGACCCGAACTAAACGCACTTGGCCATTGCTCCCGGGTAAAAGTTCTACAACTCGCGCCATGGACCACTGTATTCGCTTGGTAGCATCGTTCCCGATAAGCACAAGATCACCGACGGTAAATTTATGGCCACCTTGGCTTTCACATAAAAGTTTTAATTGCCCCAGATACTCAGCGCGGAACCGACTACGAAGGGATTCCCGAATTTGCTGAATTTTTCGTACCTTCCGACACAAAGATGAACGATCAATGGCATCGCAATCGGGTAGGCCCAGTTCCTGTTGTTCACGCAAAAATATTGCTGCAGTCAGAGCTACTAAATCCTCTGGGTCTTCCGACAAGTAAGTTAGAGGCCTCGCATTAACTACCGCCTCACATTCACACAGAAGAGTGGACAATTCTTCATATGTCAATGTAGCTTTGCCAAGGCTCCTTCGAAGTAAGTGATTCAGTCTTATTTTGTGAATCAAACAGAGAAGTGCTCTTAGGCACTAAAATTTATCATAGGGCTAGTTCTAAAGTCAATTTGTAAATAAAACAAAAAGCTTTAGTATTATATGAATATTTTAATAAGTTATTTTACCTGAAAATAACTAGAAGCTCATAAATATACAAAATATAAACAATAAGTGAGTATACGTAGTCAGTGCTACAATATCAACAATATCACCTGGGGGTTGAGAATCCTACCAGGCGCGTCCCCAGGTGGCGGATAGGGGAGGGCCATAGTGCTTCGGTGCTATGGCCTGGAGTGTCATAAGCTGGCCCACCGGGAATAAAACCCTGGCTTGGGCTATGGCGAAAGCACTCCCGCGGACCGGCTCCCACGTGTTTGTGCCGTGCGTGGCGACCCGTGTCGTCGGATGAAGGAATCCTGGAGGTTGAGCAGGCCGCAACACACCTCTTCGGTCCGGAGTTCGGCTAGACGGGCGGTCGGGAACTAACCCACTCCCGATCAATCGGCTGTGTCGTCCCGTCAGAGGGCCGACAGGGTGAGTCTTTAGAGGCAGAGGGGGCGCGTAGGGGGCTGCGGACCCGTGGCGGTTTTGGTCTGGCGCCGCCGTCCCGGTGCTGCACAAACCTCTCACTACGTTGCCTCGCCTTGGAGACTATATCCTCCTGACAACCCTGGTGTCTGCATGGGATATTGCCATGCAGCTCCCCCGACTGGGACTCCGTGGTGGGTGGGGAGTCAGGAGGACGAAATTTTTAATATCCCTTATGGAAAATGATAAAGCCGAAACAGAAACAGTGGCAGAGCGGCAACGCTCGCCACAATCTCAAGGGCAGCAATCGCTGGCCCAAGACCCACCCTCATCCGAGGGCTGGGTCAAACCAAAATCCCGTAGAGGGAAACG
>JAEQML010066054.1:0-20325 GCA_016904865.1 Pissodes strobi
ATAGAAAGAAATTTAACACAAAGGCAAGTGGCAAAAGACTTACATATATGCCATGTTACATTAAACAGATACATGAAAAAAATTAATGAGGGTGGATCGCCTAGAATGGGTTACAACCCACATACCAGGCTTTTAACTAAAGAGCAGGAAGATGATTTTTTGATGTACATACGTAGGTCAGCTGCTATTTACTTCGGCCTTACACCAAAAGAAATCCGAAAATTGGTAATGACTATAATTTTTTTCTTTTTACGATTTGTTTCATTTTTTTCTTTCTTACAGGTCCATGATTTTGCTTTAACAAATAATTTAGAAGTTTCTCAAGAGTGGTTGAAAAATGACCTTGCAGGAAAAGACTGGTTTACAAATTTTATACGGCGACACCCGGATATTTCCATTACAACTCCTGAGGCAACCGATTATGCACGGGCAATTAATTTTAATAAAGATTTTTTGATAATCTTTCAAGACTATTGGAAATGCATAAGTTCGAAGCCTCCGATATCTATAATGTTGACGAAACCGGAGTCATAACTGTGCAGAGGCCAAATGAAGTGGTGGCTGTTAAAGGGACAAAGCAAGTTGGAGCTGTTACTTCTATGGAACGTGGTACTTTGGTAACAGTTTGCACAGCTGTCAGTGCTGCAGGTAATACTGTATCTCCTATTTTTGCATTTCCTCGAAAAAATTATCATCCTCATTTCATTCGAGGTGGTCCTGCGGGTTGCATTGGTGAAGCCAATGGTTCTGGGTGGATGAAAGAGGAAACTTTTTTAATTTTCATGGAACGTTTTGTTAAGCACGTAAGACCTTCACTGGAGAAAAAAATGCTGTTGTTATTAGACAATCATAGCTCGCATTTGTATGTTCCTATGATAGATTTATGTAGAGCGATCGGAGTGGTGCTGTTATCGTTTCCACCCCACACATCACATAAGCTTCATCTTTTGAACAGTGGGGTATATGGAGCGTTTAAGCACTTTGTCAACATCGCCATTGGTAACTGGATGAAATCTCACCCAGGAGAAACAATGACCCTTTACGAC
This sequence comes from Pissodes strobi, assembly GCA_016904865.1. Classification (NCBI taxonomy): domain Eukaryota; kingdom Metazoa; phylum Arthropoda; class Insecta; order Coleoptera; family Curculionidae; genus Pissodes; species Pissodes strobi. The sequence continues at coordinate 1,047 of JAEQML010066054.1, forward strand.
ATCCCCACTATAGTTGCTAAGGCATTTCCAAAAGCAGCGACTCCAAACAATATAATGGGAGGATTCCGGGTCTCAGGAATATGACCGTTTAATAGGAATGTTTTTGAAGGTGATGAATTTGCACCATCCTCCGTCACTGATAGGGACCTCACGGTCAATGAGGATGAAACTCCTGCTGAAAGAATCACCAATATTATGGATGCAGCTGTTCCAGGTCATAGTACGAGACCAGCTAGTTCCCCTGGGCCAAGCACACAGTCCAGTGACCGGGCATAGAACGGGAGTGGTTAGTCCCGTCTCAGGACCGACCACGCGACCAGATAGTCTTGATGACTTGGATAGGTCTTTTCAAAAGCTAGAAGAAATTCGTCCTCTGCCAAAAGCTCCAACTGGAACTGAAGAAAAATAACAAATAGAAGAAAGATGCATAGCTCTGTTTTAACACATACGCCAGGAAAACAGATTCTTAAAGAAGAACAGCTAAAGAGAAAGCAAAAGATTGGATCAGTTACCAGAAAGATAGGTGATGTTACTGAAAAAAAAAAGGAACATGACAAATTAAAGCTAAGAAAGTTAAAAAAATAAAAAGTGTTAAAAGCGGGGCTCTTCAGAAGAAATTGTCTATATTGTCTAAGACGCTACAGCAAAAAAAGCAATGATGGATGGATATAATGCAATAAATGCAGTGAATGGGCGCATGAAATATGTGTCCATAAATTAAGACCCGATTTTTTTTATTGTCTAAATTGTGATGAAGATGATGACGAAGAAAGTGATTAGGTAGACTTGTGTTGAAATGTTTGTAAAATTATAAAGAAAAAAGTCTTATCCTCAAACTTGCCGTCTGCCAGATGTGTAGTTAGTACTAACGTCACTATATTGTCACGTTGGTAGGTACTTAAGTATTAAAGCATAAGGGTTTTGGACCATCAATATCTCAAAAATTCCCTATGAAAACATGATACATTAAAATCAGCCTAGAAATTGTTATAAATTCTAAAAGTTACTTAAAAAATGTATCCTATTTTTTAAAATAAGTAAAATTTAATTCTTTTTTTCTAATTTTTTTTATGTTCACTATTGTTTTCTATCTTGGGGTTTGGGTTAGTTTTGCTCCGTAATTATCTGCAGAGAATATTGCTTACAGGTTTAGTGTATGCACGCACTTAAGCCAAATAATATGACAAAATATTATTTTCAGTGTATGTTAAAAATTAGGTACTTCACCTAACACTCTTTCGATAGTAAGTATTTGTATTATATTAGATATTAAAACTGTACTTTCAATGATCTTCTGTATTGGGGATGGCATTCTGAGAATATCGATTTTTAGGAATTGGCTGTATAGTTAACGCTTTGAATAATCATGTTTTTGGATGATGAATCAATATTTTAAGTACACATGATATTCGCCGAAAAATATGAAATAGGAAGATTACTCAGTTGAGAAAAATTCCCAAAATTGTGTGTTACTATTTTTTTTTATCAATATACTACCTACTACCTTAACAAAGAGTATTCTTTATCTTCCAATACCTAAATATTCATGTGTTGTGGTTTGGAACCTTCGGCAAAATGCACATAGAGTTTTATCCACAATACCGAAACAAAATTTTTGCACTCGACGCGCGTTTCGTTAAACATCTTAGCATCATCAGGAGATGATTAAAACTAAACTTAAAATCTACCTGGCTTTATTTTGTCCTAACTGTTTGCTTAATCAAGTGAAACCAAAAAGGAACCAATCCTGGAATCCTACTAGTCACACTCTCAACCAATACAATGGACTATACGGTTGGTTACAATCCATACATACATGGCAACATGGCCGGCAACGAGTTGGCGGTTCGCGAGTTAAATAATTTAACAAAAACGAAATTAATTGAACTAATAATAACGAAAAAAATACCGAGTGATGTAAAAATAAGTGAATCAACGCGTAAAATAGTGGAATGTGGGGAAAATCTAGAACTTTCCGAAATTTCTAATGTAAACGGTGACTCAGGGCAGGACCTAACCTATAAACTGCTGTGTGTGTAAAACAATCTTAAATGTCTGGAATTGAGATTGAGTGTCAGAGGCGAGTAATTGAAGAGATGGAAAGATCAATTTGCAACCAACAGGTAACCATTGCAACTCAAGAATCAATAATTAACGTATTAAAGGGTAAACAAAACAATAACAATACTAACTCCGGTGTTGTCGCATCGACTAAATCATCGCAATTTTCACAGAGGATAAAAGAGAAAAATGATTCAAAATTGATTTCTCCTGAGGCTCCCTCGGCTCCCTCAGGTGAGATTAGCAATCAAAAATGCGTAAATGCTGCCCTTGTTAGCAACGGGATCAAAGTAGCTCAAGAAGCCATTTTAAGTAAGCATATTATAGATGATTCTAGCTACAACATATTATCAAATACCGATAATAATGAATGGAGGGTTGTCAAAAATAAAAACAAAAGACGTTCAAACAATATGGTTATTGGAAGTGGTATTGACACAGAGACAACTATAAAAGGCGTCCCAAAAACGGTAGACTTGCATGTAGTGTTGTTAAAATTTCCGAATTTTTTGAATGTCACAGGAAATTTCAGAAACTTTAGGAAACTTTCGGATATATATGAAATTTTAGGAAATTTTATATAAAAAGTATTTGAATAGTGTTCTATGTTGATAAAATTAAGCAAAAAATTAAATAGACATTTGAAATTAGCTATTTTTTATTATTATATACTACATACATGCTACATGAAATGATATTAAAAATATATATACAAATAAATTGGTATATATTTGAAAAGTTATTAACCAAAAATATCTTGTTTTATTTGGTATTGATATGTACTATCGTTGTTTGAGTTACTCAAACAACGGTAATGTGTTGATTGTCATTGTTTGATAACTTAACGGTTTTTGACACTTATTCAGGTATTATATACAAACATATTATATGAAGTAAACAGGAAATAAAATATCAAAACTATAAAAAAAAAACATTAAATATGAATAACTCTGAAAATTAGCTTAATCTGAAAAACTTTCAGGTGTCGAGCTTGTTCGTTTTGTATATTTGTTGTTACAACAGATGCACTTAAACTCTTTTTTGTTATTAGTTGTTACAACAATAAATCCGCATTCTGCTGCAATGGTAAACAAACTTAGCCTTACCTCACATCTCACTAATATAGACTGAAAATAAAGAGCGCTAACACATAGAAATTCCGAAACGTAATGGAGAACGGGGATTTCCCGGTAGCAACTGATTTGTTCAATCGAAAGATCTTGCCGGATTGACAAATCGTGAAACCCTCGCGCGAATATTTTATCAAAAGTTTCCCTGAGTTTTTTTAAATATTCGGATTTAGGCGAATATTCGCTTTTTCAGAACCGAATATTTCGGAAATTTATGAAATTTCCTGCAAAATTCGGATGGAAATATTCGTTACCAACATCACTACTTGCATGTGTATAGAATCAATCCTGGTACATGCGCTACACAGTAATTTCGTTGTTGACATCGGTCCTTAAATTTTTAATTTTTGTCGCTAAACTACCTTTTTCTAATTGTGTAAGTGTGCCTGTGGGATATTCCTGTAAATGTCGATCATGACTAGAGGAGCAAATAAATCAGAAAATCCTTCTAAAGGGCAACAAGCTGAGTATCAAAAACTAAGTGAACTTATGGAGCAAATGGCGGCCAAGTTTACGTCAGATTTCAGTTGTTCAAGAAGGATATGGGAGAAAAATCCTCAAAAAGGCTTAAGCTTCGAAGTGTTAGTGACTGTGGAGATATCGACAAATTATAGACAGCCTATAAAACACAGATATTTTTTGATGTAAAGATAAATATTTTTTATCACTATAAAATGGTGGCCTTGATCTAATCTCTACTATTTTTCTTTTCATTGAATTTCTCACAAAACCCTTGTTATATTATAATAGTAATCACATTTATCCCTAGGGACCGATGTTCTTGGACTATGCTTATCAGGTACTTATGTAATCCTTATGTATTTCATATTTTGTAGTTAATTTTGTAGTTTATTTATTATTAGGTCATAATATATTACTAAAGTATTTTTATATTGCTAGGTTTCATGGGTATAGAATTAAATCTTAAAAAAAAATTGGTAATGGAGCAGGGGTGCCATTTTGTGTGGCGGGGGGTGAGTTGGATTTCCTAGGGCTTCTTAAGGATCATGGATGATTTTATGTATATGGGTGAGTAAAAAAGTGCTTACAAAGGAACATTTATGCATAGGTCACCTTAATGTTCGATCAATAATTACAGGATTCCACGAACTGGTTAATTATATGTCAATGTACAATTTTCATGTATTTACATTAACAGAAACTTGGTTAACCGCACAACATGATTCTAGCGCTTTTGCTATCAATGGTTATTGATTATTAAGAAATGATCGGAGGGTAGAGGAGGGGGCGTGGGAATCTACATAAAAAAATACTTGAAATTTCAAATAATAGATTTCAATAACACAAATAATGCTTGTGAAATTATTAGTATTAAGTTTGAACACAAAACGAAACAAATATTTTTTGCCTCAATCTACCGCCCTCCCTCCTCTGATATTAATGACTTTTTTGACTGTTTCGAAGATATTCTAAATTTGTCAGTGCCCTTTTATGATCATGTAATCCTGACAGGTGATTTTAATATTGATTTACTGCAACCTAGTAACTCTACATTAAAACTTGTCCGTTTACTTCAGTCATTTAACTTTGAACAACATATTTTAGAACCTACTCGTATTAATAGCCAAACTAACACTCTTCTAGATGTTATTATTACAAATAAAAATTTTCTCCTTATCTGATCACTGTTTGTTTTATGGTGTATTTGATTCAACTGTTAATATAAAGGAGATATTTTTAGAATATAGAAATTATAATGAAATTAATTATAACGAGCTTGAATTTGATGCATCTTTTGTACAGTGGCACAATATCTACTACACTAGAGATATTAATGCAAACTTAATGCTGTTTAACTCTTATATGTTAAATTTAATTAATAAACATGCTCCTGTCTGTCGTAAAAGAGTTACTGAAAAGCAATACACACCAAGGATTACACGTAATATACAACTTTTAATGAAATTGCGGGACAAAGCATATAGAAGTTATATTAAACATAAAAATGAAACAGGCTTATAATATTATAGAGAATTACGCAACTATACCAAACCCACGATTGCTAGGGAAAAAATTGCATTTTTTAACACAATGTCTTCGAAAAAGGATAAGAAATTTTGGGATACTGCTAAAAAACTGAATATAACTTATAGTTCTAAATCCGAGATACCATCTCACCTGGCTGACGTAACTAAAATGAATAATTTTTTTTCTAATATCAGTAATGAGGTGGATACATCTTCAAATGAAAAAATAGATCTTTATAAATAAAATAAATATAACAATACTGTCAATCATTTTTCAATACCTTAATTAAATGAATCAAGCTTACTTAAAATTATATCCTCCATAAAAACAAATGCAATTGGTGAAGATGCAATATCAATACGCGACATTAAGGTGTGCTTTACTTTTATCAAAAAACCCCTTTTAAACATTATTAATAGCTGCATATTGGAAAATGTTTATCCGGATACATGGAAACTTGCAAATATTATCCCATTACCTAAAAGTTCAAATCCAAAAAATATTAAGGATCTAAGGCCAATCAGCATTTTAGCGGCAACTTCAAAAATATTAGAGAAACATATTATTAATGAATTAACAACTTTTTTAAAATCAATAGATGCAATTCCTGATTGTCAGTCTGGCTATAGGTACAACCACTACTATACTGGCTACTATAGTACAACCACATCTCTTGTAAAATTTGTTAATGATATTAGGTCTAACATGGACAAAAAGGAGATAACATGCGCCGCACTCCTAGATTTTAGTAAGGCATTCGACACCATTAACCACCAGATGCTTTTAGCCAAATTACAATTTTTTGGATTAGCTGAAAATACTATTAATTTTTTCCAATCATATCTTGAGAATCGAGCACATTGTGTTTGCTTAAAAAATAACAATGGTATCAAAATAAAATCTAGCTTTTTGCCTATGACAGCCGGAGTTCCACATGGATCAATATTGGGGCCACTACTTTTTTCTATCTATGTAGCAGATATACACAGTGTTCTTATACATTCGAAAATTCAGCAATACGCTGATGACTCCCAGGTTTACCTGTCCTTTTCCAAAAGCAATTTTCCTGCATTTCAGCAAATGTTTAATAGAGATATTAATAATATAACTGAATATGCCCAAAATCATAACTTATGATTATTAGCATTTAAATCAGCACTTATTTTATTTGGTAGCAACAAAACTCAAATTTCGTATTTTTCTGAAATCATTAATACTGAAATAAATAATATTTCTTTACCGCTGCGCTGGTTACTGAGGCAAAAAATCCGGGAATTTTGTTTGACCATACTCTTTCATTTGAAATGCACATAAAGCAAAAACTTGGAGTGGAATATATGCGATTTTTTCTTGCCAGCAAAAATAAAATATTTTCTCTGCAACTCGCTTATTCTATCATTGTTTGATTATAGAGACATAATTTATCACAATTCTTTAACATTAAATGCCGTCAAGTCTATACAAAAACTGCAGAATACATGTATGCGTTTTTCATTCAATGTACCTTTTAGAAATCACATAACTCCATATTTAAACGATAATTCAATTCTATCAACGTCTAATAGGCGTAGATATCATTTTTATTTATTTATTTATTTATAGAGTAGTGAAGAGTGAGGAGCCTCCATATTTAAGAGCACTTTTTAATACACGCGAACACCATCATTTTACAAGAAATAGACATGATTTTATTATTAACTTACACAACTCGGCAAATTTTCAAAAATCCTGCAGCTATGTCGCGGTAGAAATGTGGAACAGCCTACCCAATAACGTGAGAGAATTGTCTTTTGGTATGTTTAAACGATTTATTTTGGCCCTACTTCTGGACGATCAAAAAACATAATTTTATGTCAAAATAATTCAACTATAAAGGAGAGATTTATAATAGCATAAAGAATAATTATTATAGCTCCACGGTTTGAGTTCTTTTTATAATTTAAATAGGTCATATTTTCTTTTGAGTCACTTTGTCTGCCCTCTACACGATAATTATGCATTATAATTTTTTACATTTATGTTTTTTCTTTTGTTCCTTGGGATGTACTTCTCCCCACTGTCGCTCCCCCTTTCTTACGCTCCATTTCCTTAAAAAGATATTATTTTTTTTTTAGTTTTTTAGTTATAGAAACGCTAAATACATAAATAGCAATTATTATTCTTTTTGTACCGATATGTCAATTTATTATGCATATTGAATCTAAACGTTATATGTAATTTGTTTAATTAGTATAAGTTTTTAGGGCTATTTCACACAATCTCGTAGATATTTAGGTAAACGAGTTTGTGAATCGGTTTTGTGTAATCGCGAAGTAGTCCTTTTTGTCTCTGAATTTAATATTGTAACAATATGTAACATTATATTATTTTTTTTATGAGACAAATAAATGATTTTTGAATTTGAATTTAGATCTAAACAATCTTCTGAAAGTTAATTTTCCAGAGGTTGTTACAAAACCACTAGAGTCAAAAAATCCTGATCTATACTCGTCCTTTAAAGTAACCGTTTTCCAAGATAATTTTGAGAAATCTATGGATGCATCCATTTGGCCCAAAAATGCTTGCGTACAACGTTTTTTATATCTTCGCAAAAAAAATCTTCGGCCAAATCAATGATTTCCAAGCCATCATTGCTTTTTTTAAATGTCCAAACATTAAATAATAAAAAAATTAGTGAACTGGAGATTTTTTTGGAGGACTTTAGATCTATTCAATTTTTATGTTTCAATGAAATATGTGCAAATGAAAAGCAGATTGAGCGGCTTGTGATAAATGGATTCAATTTGGCAACGTTCTATAGTCGACCTACACGAGAAGGCGGTGGGGTTAGTGCAGGCTCCAATGGGTTCCTCGTTTGCAAAATCTGCAAACCGCAATCTGTTTTGTGATTTGTGTATCTGAGACCTTTGTCTGTATAAAAAAGCATGTTGCCGCGCGCGCGCATGGTGCGATTGCCGTGGGCCCCCCACCCCACTATTTTACCTCCGGCATAAACTAGAAACGTTAGGTTGCCGAGGAAATTGGTATCGCAGAAAAAATTATTCAAAACATCTGACGACTGATTTGGGTTCTTAAGACAGTGCCTTATCATCGGAAACAAAGTCCCCAAAAATCCCCGCATTGGAAAATTTACAAGAGCCAATGGAGATATTACAATTTTAATGCAAACTACCAGAAAGTGAAATTGGCGTTCACGGCTCCAAGGGGTCATCTGATCATGGTTCAAACGTATTTTTTCTTTAAGAAAAAGTAATTTTTCAACCCGGAAATGATAATTTTTCCCAATCGGGAAAAATTCTCCGGAAATGGTTAAAAAACTGAGCAAAATGGACTTATCTGATCAGTTTTCACGCTGACGCGCATCTTGTGTCCGTGTGCGTGTGAAGGCACGTGCACTGGCCTTTGCGCGAAGGTGCGCGTGCGGTTTTAAAGGAAATGAAAATGGGATAATTGAGTTGTTTAAAGAGAAATAAGGGCACATCAGCCCATATTTTATCAGTATAAATATTCATATTAAATATAGCAGTACCACTTAATATTTAAAAGATATGTGGACATACATTTTCCTGAAACAGTAGTATAAAAGCATGTATGTACAGTTAGATCAGTATGGCTAGAAATACCATGACTTGACAATTTCACAAATAACTATGAAATAAAAAAAAATTAAATTACTCATTATGAAGGAATTCTGCATGAACACTCTCCACTACTGTGTTCAATCCCCTCGGACCGGCATTCACATAAATTTCTACATCTGGACTTCCACGCACACTTAATTAAGCTCAAGAGACTCGACAGGGCAAGCGCACAAGCCGCGCTGGGTGTCCAGTTTTCTCCAGCCGTACTTCGTTGCATCCAGCTTTGTTCCTGTCCCAAGCCATTCTTGAACTTAAAAAATATCAACTTAATTAATATTTTACTAATGCAGAATGCTTTACCCTTTTATTTTTCTTCAAATTACCTGCAGGTGCACGCGCAATGAATGTTGTCGAGCAGCTGCAGGGGGCAAAGTTTTCAGCTGCAATTCAGCATCTAGCTTTTGCGTGGCGGCTACACTTGTTGTAGAGGGTGTAGCGAAGGTCATCTAGGGTGGCATATTTCGCTCCTCTGTATAAAGCAAGAAGCAATTTCTTACCGCAGGAGACGATCCTCTCCAAATCTGCTCCGGGCTTATTAAAAACTCCAACTTCGTTGCCCTGGAGAATTTTCAATGTTGATGCCTTTCCTTTTCCAAAAACTGCTGGCATTGTATCACAGCCGGAAAAGGCGTGAGCAAAGAGAATGGCTGACTTCACATTGTCAAGGTGCTCCTGTATCAATTCGATGTTCTGTGCCTCTTCCACAGGTCCCTTTTTTGAAAAATCACTACTTCTGGGTAGGTTTTCTGCGCTGGACAAGCATGGCAAGAATATCCGTGTCTGTTGCAGCTATAGCAAAGGTCGGGCTATTATACTGGTCAAGGTATCTGCATCCCCGGGGTCCTGTAGCACCCTTATCCCTCTCTATTCGAGTGCAGGCTTCAGAAGGCGGGTCCAGTTTGTTTTATTCTGACCGTTTCCCCGTAGTTCTTCGCTGTTGCTCTGATGACTTGGTTGACAACGCAACGAAGTATGACTGGAGAAAACTGGACTACGCAGCACGGTTTGTGCCACACTGCTCCGACCTGCTCGCTGCCCCGCCAAGTCTACTGAACCTAAATAGGAGTGCGTGCAAATCCGGATGTGGAGATGCGTGTGGATGCTGCGGCCGGTCCGCGGGAATGGTGTGCCGGGAATGATGTCATCACTGCAGTGGATAGTGTTCTAATGCAGAATTGCCTCATAATGAAGAATACTCCGATGACCCAGATGGCAACTGGAGTAATTTCATTTTTAATTTTTTTATTTCATAATTATCTTTTAAAGTTTCAAGTCATGGTATTTCTAGCCATATTTATAGACTGATTTAACCGTACATAGTAAAGCTTTTATACTACTGCTTCAGTAAAATGAATTATACTACTGTTTCAGTAAAATGCATGTCCACATATAATATATTTTAAGTATTAAGTGGTACTGTTATATTTAATATGAATATATATAATTAATATGAATATATATAAAAATTAAATATTTTCAAGGGCTGATGTGCCCTTATTTCTCATTAAACAACTCTTTTATCCCATTTTCATCTCCTTTAAAACCCCATGCGCGCTCTCGCGCAAACGCCACGGCACGCGCCTTCACACGCACACATACTCACACATTTAACACACTCACAACACACGCACGCACTCACAAGATGCGCGTCAGCTTGAAAATTGTCCAGATAAGCCTATTTTGTCCCGCTTTTATTAAGCCACCTCGGGTGAATTTTTTTCCTGATTGGAAAAAATTGTCATTTTCGGATTGAAAATTTTTTTTTCTCAAAAAAATATATTTGAATGGTGCCATGATCGCTAATTTCACTTTCTAGTAGTATAAATTAAAATTGAAATATTTCCATTGGCTCAAAATTTGTAAGAAAGTAAAACACTGTTTTTAAAATTAACTATAATTTTTTTCTATGGTTTTTTAATTAAAAATAAACGTATTGTACCTACTGACTTGTGGTGTGTTATATTTATAACCGAAAAAAGTATACATACAGCCTTAAACATTCATTTTTAATAGTCCCATGATTATGATCAATACTTTTTCGAAGTACAAGCAATGTTAACAGCAATGGAGAAGGGCAAGGGGGAGAGAGAACGTACCACAACACTCACTGGCAACATCATTCATATCGAAGTATAAGATCAGTACAGCACATATCAGAAGTCAGAATGCGGTCTGCATATTTTGCATACGGAACTCCACTGGGAGCCCGGTCTAGGTCGCTATCTGGGTACGAGATGGATTAAAGGTCACGACGATCAACACAAGTCACTACTCAGTGGAAGGTCAATGTGAATTTTGTGCGATTTCTTTTAAAGGAAGTCCTTCATCCTATATTATTATTAACTGTTATAGACCACCATGCAGTTTACTCGATCTTTTAATTTTAAATTTAAGTGGCTTACTTGAAAATTTGTTTAAACCTAATTAATATTAAATTTATTATATGTGGTGATTTCAACTCTGATTATTTAACAAATACTAATAAATACAAAAAAAAATCTAGCTCCTTATTGCAGTTTGGACTAAGAAATACTGTTTTTTGGCCAACTAGAGTGACAGTGGAATCGATTTTCGTGTATGTATGTTAATTTTGCCTCAGGGACCACCTCCGTGTTTGATTTTAATTGTTCTGACCACAGGATGCTTCTTTTTGAAATAAATTTCGGAAATATTCAATCCAATAAAATTACGTCAGTTTATGGTAGGTCGTATCATGATGGAGCAGTACAGCTCTTTTACAATGATCTCTTGTTTGAGGACTGCTCAACATTATTCAATTTTTTTGATGCAGAATTGGCTTTCTTTTAACTTTTTCTATGATAGGTTTTTGTTTTATTTCAATATGAGGTTTCCATTGCGGGTTAAATACATACATGATAGGCCCAAAAACTAGGTTACTTTTGAGGTTAAAAAGTCGAGCAGTGACCTTCGATATTATTATTCTCTATTAACAATATATCCCGAATTAAAAGACACATATAAAAAGAAAAGAACAGTACACAAAAATCTTATACAAGAAACAAAAAGACAATACTTTCATACCCGGAATAAAAATAGTCAATTAAAAATAGTCAGAGTTTAGTAGGAGAAAGCTGGAAAATAGTTTCAGAACTAAATAACCACAAAATAAAAAACAACCAAAACTCAGTAATTAAATCGGAAACTGGGTACGTAGTAAGTGACTCCCAAACTATTTCTAATATGTTTTATACCTTCTTTAGAAATGCACCGTTAGAGAAGGTAGAAAAAATGAAGAACAATTCTTATGAAAAACAAAATAAATTCGTCTCTCCTCCTAAAAATAAAAATCAATTTTATTTATATCCATTCACTGAACTGGACTTCTACCAATTACTAAATGAAAAATAAATCATAAAAAATCATCAGGAGCGGACGGTGTCCCATCTTTTCTAATAAAAAAAGTTCTATTTTTGTTAATAATTCAACCTTTGTGTTTTTTAGTAAATTTATCATTTTGTCAAGGTCTATTTTCCAGCAAATTAAAGACAGGTAAAATAACACCAATATACAAAAAGAATGACGGGCAAAATATGGAAAATTATAGGCCAGTTACAGTGCATTCTGTTTTTTTCTAAAGTATTTGAATATTGTTTCTTAGACAGATTGTCAGAATATTTTGAAAAGCACCAAATTATAACTTCGACTCAGCACGGATTCTCTTCTGGAAAGTCCACAATAACTGCTATAAATGCATTTTATGATTACATTGTACGTACCCTCGACACAGGCGTGTGTGTTGGAATCTTTTGTGATTTGAGCAGGGCATTCGACTGTGTAGATCTTAACATTCTTATTTCAAAATTTAATAAAGTGGGACTTACAGGCGCACCACTTAATTGGGTAAAGTCATTTTTAACAGGTCGAACTCAGTATGTTGACATTATAAATAATGATAATGGAAACCAAAGACATATAAACTCACAGCATATTGGTGTCCCTATTGGCGTCCCACAGGGTTCCGTGCTTGGTTCTGTGTTTTTTGTATTTTATGTAAATGACGTTGATCGCTCAGTGCCGAATGCTTTTTTCTCAAAGTATGCAGATGACAAGTCTATAATAATGTCCAATAAATCACAGGGGGGGTTGATTAGCCAATGTGCTGCAGCTTTCCGCGATCTAAGTGTTTGGTTTAGTAGCTACTCTTTAAATTTTAATATGGATAAAACTCTTCTTATTCAATTTCATAATTCTCAAAAGAAAGTAGAGCTTTAAATATATCCTTTAATAACATAGTCTATAACCAAGTGGATTATACTAAGATTTTGAGTATTTATACACACAAAAATTTAATTTGGAAATAGCACTATGATTTTCTTGTGTCAAGGTTGCATTCTGCCACACTTAAATTTCGTAACCTAAAATATATTCTTACAATTAAACAACTTATAATGATCTACTATGCAGAAGTAGAATCGCGTTTGCGTTAATGAATTTGTTTTTGGGGGTGGTCAACAAATGTAGAAAATGTGTTTCTGGCCCAAAAACGTGTAATTAGGAGTATTGCTGGAATAAAAAGCACAGAGTCATGCTCAAAATATTTTAAAGAATACAAAATTTTAACTTTATACAGTATTTATGTCTTTGAAATGTGTATATATGTTCATAAAAAATTTGTTTATATCGGTTGATATAATTTGCTACATGCTCCTCTAGCAAAACAAATGTTAGCATCGAAATCACCAAATTTTGCTGGTCCTCGCTGTTTTTATAATTTGTTGCCAAATGAAATAAAACAATTTCCGATAAATAATTTTAAAATTAAATTGAAGGAGTATCTTGTTTTAAAATGTGTGTATAGTATTGCTGACTTTTAAGATGTTTGTGTTTTCATTTGTAGTGTTTCTATGTTTTTTAACAAAATTTTGGAGCTAAGATTAGCTTTATAGGTTAGGTTAGTTTTAGTGTTAAATTTGATCAATTTGTAACTATTCCTGATACAATTGTAAATTGTCTTTTCTTGAGGAAAATAAATTATCTATCAAACTATCTAAGTTCATAAATTCCACTTTATTCCCATATTTTAATTTTGTCCTTTGAACCTTAATGTTGAACTCAGTTTGGTATATTAATTTTAAACCTACTTCCTTATAAACTTTTTGGAACCCTCTAGTATATTGAGGATTATGGTATCTAGACATATTTTGTATTTAGCGTTAGAAGTGGCATCACGAATGGTCATCCTAAATGCTTGCCTATTAATAATAAGTCTATTTATCAATTTTATAACTTTCGCTATATTCCTAATTGTCTCCTTTTCATTATTAAATCTTTTTCTGAAGAGAAGAAAATTAACCATACCGTGTACTAGAATGTATTGGTCGCAGTGGAAGGAGCCATTAGGAATACATCGGTTAGTAGCAGTGCTTTTCTATAAATATCAAATTCTAGTGTGTTATTATCGTTCCTAATCACTGAACTATCCAAAAATTGAAGTTGGCCATTATTTCGACTTCATAAGTACATTTAATGGTGGGGAAACGGTGCGTGTTACAAAGCTTAGTTTTGTTTTGTTACAAAGTGTTCGATATTAGCAGTTTTTGTGTCGAAAATCATGAAAATGCCATCCACATACCTGTACCATACCCTTGGGAAATATTCGAGGTCCTGACTGATTTTATTTTGAAATTTACTCATGAAAAGATTAGCTAAGAATGGCGATAAACAGTTGCCCATTGTCGTGCCTTCAAGTTGTTGGTAATTATTTTTATATTGATAATAATTTTGATCCATGCAAAGTTTGGTTAAAAATAAAACTCTGTTTTAGTGCATATATTTGCATGCCTGGTAGACTCCAAATAATCCATTTTGAAATCCACGCACCCATAAACTAACATGAAAATCGTTTCGTCATTTCCCGGTCATCGAAACAATCAGTTGCGAGCAGCAGTTTCAAAGGCCATTGTCGCAGTAAAAGCAAAAACTGATGTGCAATAATACAATACACTCGCCGCGCTGCCGCCGGGCTATCGTGACTGGTCAGTTTGTAAAGTTGAAAACGCCGCATTTTGCGGTCTAAAGGTTGTCATCTCGTCACAAACAGGATCCGAATTACAAAGCTGGAAGTTGCCGACTTTATAAAGTTTCAATTGACTGGTCGGCGAACGCTTATTCAAAATGCCGTTTATGTTAGAATTGGGTTTATCACTGGCTTTGACAGTTCTGCCAATTGACCTTTATTATTGCCCTCTCAGTACATTATATAGAGTTCTTTTAGAAAATTAGCAATATGCAGAAATGTATCATTTATATTGCTCTATTGTACTGATTGTTTTGTAAGTTAATTTATGTCCAAGGGTCATCGCCAAATGGATTAACTCCTGATGGCAACGAAGCCGATAAGGAGGCCAGTTAAATAGGATCGACTCCGATGGCAAGCGATCGACATTATTCTTATTATTAAACTGATTCATTCATCGCCTTAAATTTGTTGAGTGTTAAGCTCTTTTATTCCTCTTAATCAAATATGAATGTCTTTTTAGAAACGTTGGAATTTAAATAGCGCTTCTAACAGGATAGTGAGCGAGAGTTAATAGGAATTTCAATTCGTTAAAGTACTCCTCAGAAATTGGGTCTGTTTTTAGTGATACAACCTTTCCTGGCAGCAATTAATCCAAAAAGACAACAACGGCTCCCTTAAAGCCCAGACCTTACGAATAGGCAGAGCTCCGTCAACGAGAGCCCGATCTACGGAAAACTACTTCCACCGCCATCGCCGCCCCGCCGCACAGTGCTACGAGCATACGGGTAAATGGGAAAAAAAATAATAGCTCCTTTTTTATTCAACCAATTTTAAAAAAATAAAAAGCAATATGTAACTGGTCTTTAGGCCTACTAATAGCAGTAAAATGAAAGCGGCAGAATCAAGTGGAGAAAATGGAGCAGAGGCTTAATTTGAATAAACGATAATAATTGTTTTGGTAAAAATAATTTGCGATTTTTTTAGAATGTTTTATTGGTTTATTGGACTAAGTTGGTTCTTATATTACAATAAATAATTATGATTAGCTATTTTATTTAATTATATATTTTAATTGCGTAATAAAATACATAATTTTGGCGATTGTTATAAATATATCATAACTATTCCTCTACATTTTCCCTTGGTGTTCTTTCTTGTCTTCCTTGATTCAGGATTCCAACCGCTTCTCCTGAAGTAGTTATTTCTTCAATGAAATTTGAAATTTTTTGCCGTAACTGGGCTCTATCCATTAAATCTGTAATTGCATTCGGCCCGAAAATAAGTACATTTAACGCGTCCGAGCTCAGGCTTAGCAGTGCTGGCCTAAAGTGGACATCAAAAAGACTCATCATGTGCTCTCTCACACTGTCTCTATCCATGGTCACACGTCTTTTAAGTACATTCATATACACGGTGTCCCATATAAGAATGCACAGTACAGGGATTTCGCAAACCAGAAGAGATACAAAGATGATTAAATTAGAGAAAAGGTGTGCCTTGCTGAACCCTACAATGTCATGCTTCAAAATGTAAAAAAATCCGATTACTTCCGAAGATATTTGAGAAAACCCGAATTTTCTCGATTTCGTTTTTATTTTTTTCTGACTTTATTTGAAAAGATATGACAATACAAATTTCACTTTCCCATTGCCGCTTTTCCTGCTCTTCAAGTTGATGTTATTACATTTTCAATCTGACGTTTCGTTTCTTAGCAACCATCATCAGCTTTGTTTTTTAAATAGTCGAAAAAAGTCATTATCCTTCGCATCTCCGCCATCCCTCATTACACTTTGTAGTATACAACTTTTTCCCAATCGGTACAATTTTTAAAGAAGTTATCTAAAAACATGGTGATTCAGCCGACCCTGGCTAGCCGCTCGAGCTCATGCATCGCCTTGATGCGTCATTACAATTTTGTACCGGTCGGTGACAAGCAAGAATCCGTAAATCGGTTCTTTCTTTTGGTTTTAAGAAGAAAAATGCCTAGAAATCGTATTTCTAGTATAGTGAAGTATTAGTGATACGTCTTGCTTGCAAAGGAGGCGAAAAAAGGAGGCAATATGCATCGGGAGAAGCGAATCAGGGGGTGAGTCCATATAAGATTATATGCCAAAATTTCAAATATACATAAATACCTGGTTATCTTAAATATATAAAAACAGAATCTCTTGTATAAAAGCAAACTAAATGTGTATAATACTAAACTGAGTATTATGAATAAATATGACACTTGTAACCCTTATTTTTTTTTACTTAATAAAATTGAAATGGAAAATACTCTCAAACTTCTAAAACTAACTATACTTATTAGAATAAAATAGAGTGCGAACGGGTTACAGTCAAAAATGCGAATGAAGCAGTAAACAAAAATTACATGTGCCCGCTGCGATTTGAATTATACTAACAAACTGTTATTTATATACGAGGGCATGACAAAACATTGTTACATTTATTTGTCGTCTTTGCACAATTACACAGAATCAAACAATATATTCGGAATTGACATATATTATATCGAAATGAATATAAGTAATAAGCAACAGTTAACGATACGAGCTATTCGAACCGTTCTCTAGTAATCTCGTCTAATCGTACATCCTACCAAAGAAATATATTATTCAATCACAAAAAGTGGTTACATAACACAATCAAAAGGAGGAAATATATACCGGTCGTCCTGCACATTTATTAATGTTTTACATAGAATAAAACGTTTATACCATATAAAGGAATATAAAAATAGAAACAAATGGTTATAATGCCTTCGTATCATTCGTTCTTCGATATTTGATCCCCGTATGGGGCACATGTGGGACTATAAACTACAATTCGATTCGATGCAAATATTGCAAAACAAAAAACGATGCAAATATTGCAAACAAAAAACAAAGTTATATTTAATATTAATTAATTATCTACTGACTCATACTGCAGATCTATATGAAAATTTACGAGTATGGCAATTACATAAGGTATTAAAATTTGAACAGAATAAACTTATAAACTCAAAATTAAAATATTATCATAATATTTTCAAAGGATATTCATAGCCACAATACTAGAGAGTTTATAGGAAATCATACTGTTATTATTACTAAAATGCAATTATCCTCAATACCAGTGTTCAAAAACACTGTCTAGAGGAATAAGGACTATGTATATTGTAATTATTGCTATTACTGTATTAACAAATACTTTTCAAAAAAATAAAATAAAAAATTAAAATTTTGAGTAAGTCGAAGAGTGTCCTTTTCTCACGAAATTAACCTCTAAAAACTAGCCACAAAGGCAAGCTGACGCATAATTTACGAGCGACTAAATCCCAAGTTGCATGGCCCTCCGTTGGCTTTGCTCGCAACGGAGGCTCAATCAACAAGAACTAAAAGTGCTAACCAAAACTAACCCAAAATTAAGGGAAAAAGGCGGAATGTTATCGTTCGGCTTTGTCGAAGCAATGTAATACCGGAACGCATTATTTTTAAACAATTCGTGTTGACATGAGCCGTCCGGTGAGGGAAAAAATTGGAGTAAACATTGCTTGCAGGAGATGTTAATAACTAATAATAATACCTATTTACAAATTCGCATTTGCAGATGCGAATAACTTTAACTAAAATTGGCCTTCACATTTGCAGATGTGAAGGGCCCCCAACAGCCTCCACCCCAGTAGGTATATTATGTAAAAGTAGTTAGAGGCACACTATATCCCTACATTTGCCGATGTAAAGGATATATGTACTGACAAAAATAAAACGGTATAGTGCTATGTATTTGCAGATACAAAAACAAATAACCACCATACTATTGCAACCCTCTTACATAAAATCATTGCATTGGAGGTAGCGAATTATTACACTCTTGGTTTCTATTCAAAACAGAAATTACAGTATTTGCAGATACTGTAAATATGCTAAAAAATCGTTGCATTTGCAGATGCAGTCGAAAGCATAACCAGGGTTAAGCAGCAAGCAAAAAGGTGAATAGTTCGTTGTATTAGCAGATACAATCGATCGTACTCACTGTCTGCAATTGCAGTTGCAGATAGTGAACATATTCATGAACCTATTTTTCTGTTAAAAAACAGAAATTGCAGCATTTGCAGATGCTGTAAATAGGCTATCAGATCGTTGCATTTGCAGATGCAATCGATATCATAAGTAGCAAAATCAAGGAAACTCTTTTGCATTTGCAAATGCATTAGAAGATCCTCTCACGCTAGCTGAGGAAATAACTTAGCCAAATCAAGACTATCAAGACTTACCAACATCAGAAGCACCAGATGGTCCTGAACAAAGTAACGACCCCCTAGCTGTGTAGGTGTAGGAAAAAAAAAATAAATAAATAAAAAAAAAAAAATGACGAAATCACACCTGCGAGGCCAGAACTACATACTCAGATAGTTTAGACGGAGCAATTACTTCTTAAAAGGACTAAAGATAAAAAAAAAAAAACAGTATGATAGAGAAGTATCCACCAGC
>MU194137.1:722-20324 GCA_016904865.1 Pissodes strobi
TATATATATATGCCCTCACATTCAGAACAAGGAACACTATACACCACACTTGATTTTTTTAAGTCTTCGTCCTTGTTTTTCAACTTACTGAAAATGCTACCCACTGTTTTTATTAGTTTATGAGCATTTTTTATAGAAGGTTCAAATGTTAAAAGCTTAATGATTTTTGAAGAAATTTCGTTTATGTAGGGAAAAGAGTAGTAGTAAATTTGGTTATCTATTATTACTCCCGGGGCGTCAAAAATAAATGAACGCTTGTAACTAGCGCTGTAAGTTAGGGATAGTATATTAAGTATTAAGGCCAGTAAGTGATTTTTACTGGTTGAGGATGTGATGTACAGGGTGATCCCGTATAAAGTCGCCCCCCTTTAACTTTTTATTTTAAGTGTCCCAAAAAAATTAAAAGTATAGTTTTGTAGGAACTGAAAAATACTTTTTTACTGCGTGTAAAAAATATTGGAAAAATCAGTATACAGGGAAAAATAAAAAGTTATTTTTTTTTCAATAGATCACCCTATATATGAAATTATTTTTCGATTCCTCGTAAAATTCTAAGCATATTTTATGTATGATGTTATACCTCTAGAGTTAGTAGTTTAGTTTCACAGCTATAAACAGTTGAAAATCGGTGCTTTGGCTACTTTTCACCTTGGTAGCAAGAAGATCATTAGAGATGGAGTAAAATGAATTTCACATTCCTATTTTAAATTTTCAAGAGCTATCTGACGGTACTAACTGGCAGGCGGTACCAGGGGTACCAAATCTGGGACCTCGGTAGGTACCATCAGTTAGCACCATCTGATAGCTTTTGGAAAGTTAAGATAGGAATGTGAAATTAATTTTACTCCATTTTTAATGGCCTTCTTTCTACCAAGGTGAAAAGCAGCCAAAGTATCGATTTTCAACCGTTTATAGCTGTGAAACTACTAACTCTAGAGGTATAACATCATACATAAAATATGCTTAGAATTTTACGCGGAATCGAAAAATAAATTCACATATAGGGTGATTCATTGAAAAAAAAAATTTTTGTTTTTCCATGTATACTGATAATTTTTCCAATATTTTTATACGCAAAAAAAAGTATTTTTCAGTACCTACATAACCATACTTTTAGTTTTTTTGGGACACTTAAAATAAAAATTTAAAGGGGGGCGACATTATAGGGGATCACCCCGCACATCCGAAGACAGTATGTCACTTAATGACCGCATTGCTTATAACTTTTTTGCATGTTCGGATAAGTAATAAATATGCAAAATACTAAATGTTTTATGAAAAAATATTTAAAAATATTATAATATTTTTTCAAGTAGCATATGAAATAGTTGTTCGGTTAGCCTGCCATAACGCGGCGCGGCGTTTAATAAATAATTAAAACTGATGTCTGTTATCAAAAGTCAGGTGTAATAATTTCTATTTTCTTCATAAATCTTTTTATAAAAATTATGAAAGAAAATGATGATTCAGATCTTAAAAAAGCGTGGCAAGCAGGATGTTGTGCAGTTATACAAGATAAGTCGAAAGATAGGTACGAAAAAACTTACAGCCATTTTCAAGCATGATGCAGAAATAAAAATTATCAACACATCACAGAAAAGTTAATAAAGACCTATTTTCTACGAAGAAGTAAAACATCTAAATCTCGAAGAAGCATATGAGCAGATTATTCCATCCTTAAGCTATAATCTTTTTGAAAAATGCGGTTTATATTTCAAATTTTGCAACTCTGATTGTATCTTAAAAGAAAAGATACTAGCCAACGACCGAGGAAATCGAAAGTTTTTTCAAGGTAGGAGATGCAGAAATTTTCAAAAGAATATCCCGATGACGTTTATTTAAATATTAAAGTCGCCATAATATTTGGAATAGCAGGAGCCTGCAGAAGAGAAGAGTTAGATTATATTCAGGATTCGTTTATTATAATAAAAAATCGCAGTTTCATGGTTATTAGTCAACGAAATGAAACAATAAACTACTCTACTAGAGTTTTATAAGAAGTCCTTTTTTGTAGCAGTGGCACACGCACTACAGGGAGATCCTACGAAACTCGACCAGCGGTGTGTTTACGAAGATGTTGATTGACCCGGTTCTTGAACAGTTACAGGTTGAAATTACTGAAAAACATATCTTGGGAGTGAGTTCCACAATGATGCGGTCCGCCAGACAAAGAAGTCCTTTGCAAGGACTCCTTGCAAAGCGACGTTCTAGGTGTTTCCAGTTGTACGACGAACGGGTGCGCTCTTGCCGTCTGCCGTGACTGTCTGACAGGCATTGCCGTGAAAATATCTGTAAAACAGGCATATTTCGGCCGCATGTCTGCTGTGTTCCAGACTATCCAGATCCGGGGTCAACTCCGGGTTGCCAACCAAAGGCACAGCTTTCTGCTGAATGGAAACCAGCAGCTGTAGGGTGTGCTAAGGTGCGGCACCCCAGATGTGTGAGTAATATTCTAAGCAGGGCCTTATTTGCGCTTTGTAGAGCAAAAGCAGCTGCTGCGGTGTATACAGTTTTTATTGCGAAATAGCGCACCAAGCTTCTGCGAGGCTAATTTTGCGATGTTAGCAACGTGGTCATGCCAGGACATATTGCTGTCGACCAAGACACCCAGTAGTTCAATTGACGAGAACGAAGGAATGGTTGAGCCTACCATAATGATGTCAGAGCCCTCTGTATTGGCTTTCTTGGTAAACGTGGCTGCTTGGGTTTTTGCTGCATTGAACTGGACCAAATTCCTGTCGCCGCAAGTTCGACCTTTCTCCAGATTTTAATTAATTGTTGTAATCTGCTTCTGTCTGCGGTCATAAGTCTTAGTCGCTGGTAAAGGTTTTCTGATCTAAATTGGGAGACTGTCATCTGCAAAACGGTAAACAAAATTTTTGGTTTCGGTCAGCAGGTCGTTTATATAGATGAGGAACAGAGTTGGTGAAAGCATTGCGTTCTGAGGCACTCCCGCGTAATTGGTGAATGTGTCTGAGATGTGTTCATAAACTGCAACATGCACAGATCGGTTCTTAAGGAAACTGGCAAGCCAGCTGAGAGAGTCGAATGCCTTCGAAAAATTTAACGCCAAATCCAGATTTTCCGTAGTTCTCAATTATTGCCCTGCTCCATATATATGAGGGCATAGGCTTTAAAGCCCTTGCGACTTACAAAACACTCCGCTGCGCGTCGTGTTTTGAAATATGTCGCGCGTGCTTTATAGGCTCTATTATACACTTATATCATAATATACTATTATATAGTACTTTTAGTTATAATCTAGACCTCACATCGGTAAATTAGCCTAAGAAAATAAAATGTCCACTAGATTGGCTAAACGTTTTAATTGTACCTCAATAAAAAGTGGAAAATTTTGAAAATAATTCTTTGCGGATAGTTGAATACAAAATATCAAAACATTTTAGTACCAATTATAGAATATTTATATTGTAAATGCTAAACCATTACTTATGTAATATATTATAAAATAATTATTTATTTTCCAACGCGGAGCACACTAATTGCACAATTATAAATAATAGCTAAAAAATAGGCAAATTGCAAGATAAATCATGTCTTTAAGAGTTAAAAAAAATATAGAAAAGATTCCCGTAGTTTTTTCTTATTTACAATCAGAAATACAAAATATTTAAAAACTCACCCAAAAATAGGTATATCTGAAAGATAACGTCACATGAAGTGGTGACTATAGGAATTATAACTCTTTGTCTAGTTCTGGTATGTACGGTTTGGTTACAAAGACGGCAAATAATGTGGCAACTTAATTTGGCCCACCGTGTAGAATAATAAATAAAACCACATTATAATACTAAAATTTTATACGCTTTCCATAACAAAGTAAGAAAAAATAAAAATTAAATGTAAATATTTTAGATATACTTATGATAAATAAATATATTTTTCTATTTGGTAATATTTTAAAATTATCTTCATATCTTATTAATGACACAGATTAAGCATTTTTGATATTCTATTTTCATACAATAAAATTCTCAACATTGCTGGTATCAGAACAGACTTCAATAAAAAGGCGCAGTACCGATTTTATTAGGTACTTCATATAATATTCTACGACCAATCAAATTCCAGTATTGAGTATGAGGAGGATCCTAATTTAGCAGTAGCAAACTTTACTAAGTGTACATCTATAAACTCTGGCAGTAGATAGAAGAAGTTATCAGTAGTGACTAGCACCCAAAATAAAGCAAATCATATGGCCATTAGCATACGACCTTATTATATTTCCTATTTTGTTACATTGATATTTTTCATTTTGTCTGTTCATATTTAAGTAAAAGTCTAATAATAAAATCCATTTTTGCATAATAAAATTAAGGAAAACATAATTAAAAGGGACGTCTGTATTTTCATTATAAATTAGATCCTATGCGCTGGGAATTTAGTAGTACAAGTAAAGGCGTTAACACTGTACCTACCAGAAGCTGTTTAAAATTTGAAATATCTTCTTGTGTCATATGCATTCAGCAAATTACAAGAAGCACTTTCCCAGCCAAGCCAAAGAAATAGTTGCAAAAGTCATCAGAGTGTGTGGAGAAGAAGCATCGAGCAATAAGTACATTCAATTTAACAATCGGAGAAAAATTGAGACGTACTGCGATGTCCACAGAGTCGTGCAACAATTGGTTAAATCTCAAATCCAAAAAGAAGATTAACAAAGAATGACAGAAGATCCGTCTCGACGTTTGTATCATATCCGCGCGGAAAAGACAAATAACAAACATTTGTAATAAAACAGATGACGCAGAGGTTGCAATTATTTGTAGAATTATTGAAAGATTTTATAGGGGATTGAAAGTGGTGCAAGCGATGAAGAAATTTTACTGGTGAAATTAACAGAAGGAATGGACTTATCTATTTCGGAAAATGACAGAATAAACGAAAAATATTAATGAAAATGCTTCACGTTCTACATCTAAAACATTTTTCGTTTAATCTGGCATTTTCCGAAATAGATAAATCCGTTCCTTCTATTAATTTAACCAGTAAAATTTTCATTTTCATTAATATTTTTCGTTTATTCAAACAAATTTTGGCAAAGTGATTAAGTGTTTAGGATTGCCTCAAATATCAGCTCTGCAGGCCGTCTAATTATTTTCCACGTTGGATCCAAAAGTGGGTTTGTGAAAAATATGGCATCCATTTTTATAGCGGGGACAATCACTGGCGATTATCATGGTCAAATTAATGAAAAAAACACCAAATGGCGGTCAGAAATGCTCCTGGCTAACATACCCCGAAATTAAGTGATCGTTTTAGACAACTCACCATATCACTCGATATTGGATCAAAAATTTTCCACGAAATCGTCACCGAATCACCCATGGTAGACTAGCTTACAAAAAAAATCCCACATTGTTGTTTCATTTGTTGACCTTAATGTATTTTGAATTTTGACATTAGTAGTTATTAGACACATAGTATGTTAAATATAAGTTGAATTCTTTATACAGATCTTTCTACATTATGTCAAATAATTTTCGTGTAAATTAACGAAACATTTTAATTATTTTTTTAAAACTTTATTTTGAGCTGTTTCTAAAGTTTTTCTAATAATAAATAAATAAAAAAATAATAAGTAAAAACTAAACAGTAATCATGTATTTTTATCCCAATTACCCAAATATCATACCCAAGTGCAAATTATGACTGTGAATTTTGTTTTAAAACGTTGAAAAATACCGATTTCTTTACGAAAGGGTCGTGCCATTATTAGCCAGCCGGTCACAGGCTGAGGTAGAAATGGTCAAATTAGGATTTATTACTCTCTCTCTCTCGATGCGGACTAAGATGCGAAATAGTTCAAGTTCTTTGATAAATGTCGTACAATTATTACATCTTGAATATTTTTTGCACTTTACTGCTTCTCTGGTCAAATGATATCTCCTAAAATAATACAATGAGCCTATGATAAACTGCAGACTCGAACGGTCTTAAAGGATAAAGCCCAATAAAAAACCGCACGCAGCCAACTTTAAGACATTGCATTTTTTCGTTGGATCGTCACATATAACGCTTTGTGCTTACATGTAACACTTCTCGCATCTCATTAAAGCTCCCCTAGCGTGCCTTCAATATTTTGATATGTTTGTCCTATATTACATAGGATGCAAGCTACATAAAACCTTGCCATAAGAAAATAATGGTCTGCATGGGATAATTTTTTGTAGCATGCTTCGTTTGGGTTAGTTTGTGTTAGTTAGATAATGTAGTGTATCTTAAAAATGATAAACATAAAAAAAAATCAAACCATAGACAAAGATTCACTTTACTTTGTCACCATCACCTCAGACGCCGATATGTTACCAAAGACATATTTTTGAGTAAGCCTTAAAATTTGGTACTTCAGATTCTAAACAAGGAAAAAACTGTGAGAATGTTTCTTTTTTTTTTCTCATAAAGACAGTTTATTTTATAATTTCTGTATTTTTCAGCTATCTAGTATTATTTACAATTGTGCAATAAGCATGCTCCGCGTTGGAAAGTAATAATTAATTTAATAAAAAACGGTTTAGACTTTTACGTTTTTATTTTATTAAGTTATTAAAGGATACTTGCAATATTTATAATGGAGTGTCTTTACGATTTAAATCACTGACAGTGTTAAAAATTGCCACATCGCATCGCTCCAAGGAATGTTTCTAAAAGTTTAGTTTTCAAAATGAAGGAACGGCTTCAGTTCTTCTGCGGATAAAAACAATATATTTTTTTTAAATCAAGCTTGGCTTTCTCATCTTTTTACTCTATATTTTCATGCAGCTAGTAAGTAATAACGATTGCAATATCACTACAAGTATCCTTTAAAAAATTAAAATAAAATAAAATAGTCAAATGTAAGCATTACTTTTTTATTCACATTGTAGGTAGATTCTTTGATTTACTTGTGACTTTTTATAAACTATAAAACGTCATTTATTTATTTAACGTGTGTTCCAAAAGTTTTCGAAAAAGAAAATTATTTTTTTTTTCATAATTAAATGTACTTGTTTCTACACCTTTAAAAAAAGATTTATAATGACAGACATGGGTCCATGCTCCTCTATGGTACGTATTTTTGGTCTTACATGCGCCATAAGCCTTTGAACCGTTGCTAAATCGACCTCAAGAATTTTCGTAAATATTCGTCGTATTAGTTGTTTCGTGGACTTTCCACCCATTGCCATATTACTTTTCGCCCAACATACAGTTGTGAAACACCAGCTTCTGAGATGGCACATCATATCAAAGATTACAGAATCTTTGACCATACCTACATTTTATCGGCAAATTTTACTTTGCCTTTACGACTTCGTCGGAAGCGTTTTGTAAATTACTATTATAGTATAGAATCCGCCATTGCTCGCCGAGCGACAACGTAGCCAAAAAGCTCGCTCGCCTAACAGAAATTGAAGCAACACATTCATCTTTATTTAGTAATATTAAAGCACTCTCTTTAATTTTACGTTTTTTTGTTAATGGTTCCTTTGCAGAACTGCTTGAAGCATTTCGTTGTATTCTGCCATTGTTATCAAATGCATCATTCTGACAAATATGTGACTTGTAGAATTGTGTATTTTTAATGTAGGTTTGGTGTTCTTTTATATGTGGTCGGCAGGTTTCACCTAGGTATATAAAATGTATCACATTCACATGGGATCATATGGATCACATTTTTTGTATTTCCATTTTCACTGTTTGGTTTTGTCTTTGTTTGTTTAGATCTAGGGGTGTTTTCTGTTTTGAAAATGGTACGAATGTTAAACTTGTTACCTATCGTTTTATTTTCTGTGATAAACCAGGAATATAAGGAATAAATAGGTTTGTACAGGAGCAGGTCTATTTTGATTATCTGTTATTTGGCTGTTTAAATTCTATAAAACATTTTTGAAAAAAATTACTAGGATAGTTATTATTAGTCAACACATTATTTAGAAATATTTTTCTTGGCTATTACAAATTATTTTCACTCGATCCTATAGACTTTTTTCAACCCCCTTTTTAACCATTTTTGGGTGATTTGATTTAAAGTTTAAAATCTGTTTCTGTGTGTAGGTTTCTGTATATTTGTGTTTCAAAACCATGCTTTTTTGATAAGAATGTCAAGAAATGGAAGTTGTTTATTAGTTTATTTTTCTATAGTGAATTGAATAGTAGATTCTAATGATATAATTTAGAAAATCGTTTAGAAAATTTTCGTTATATGGATAAATTTAAAAAATTTCATCTATATAACGCCACCGAATTAAAGGTTTATATTAATAATCAACAAAATTTAATTCAAAATTTTCCATAAAAAATATTACTTAATAAAGGAAATAATGGTGAAAATATAATCATACCATTGTTTTGCTGGTAATAGTTATTATTGTATTGAAAATATGTAGTTTTATACAAAAAGTAAGTAATTCAAAAATAGTGTTAATATTGAGTCTTGCGCGTTCACCAAGATAAGTATCATTTTCTAATTTATTTCTTTAAATAATTAAAGTTTTATCAACCGGCACGTTTGTAAAAGGACTAACAACATAAAAACTTACTAGATGATATTAGGATTTTAATTAATTTGTGATAGTTTTTTTTTCTAAAAATGGACCTATTTAGAAAAAAATAAACATAACAGTTATTGCATTTTGAATATAGTTTAATATTTTTACACAAATGCAAAATCAACAATCTAATTTTTAAAGGTTTAAGATCATACAACAACCACAAAGCAATAAAAATCTTAGAAAGAGCAAGTAAAGCGCCGTTATGAGAAAGATCGCAATTTCATAGATTTCATAAATTTAAAATTAAAGTGGAAATTGATAATTTAAAATTCAACTTACAAAATCAAATTTCACTTATTGATTTCAATTATTACACTTGCAACTGTGTTAACAACAGTTATTTAATAAAATTTGATAAACGAAAACGTATTCATTTAAATAAATTTAATAATCTCAATTTAATTGAATTAGCCTTTACTTGATGGAGATCCATAACTAAGAACCACTTAAATAAGTAAACCACTTAAAGATTTCCACTAACTTTATTTAAACATGACACGTGTTTCGACAGCAACGTCTTTTTCAAATGTGAACAGTTACACTAAAATATGCTAAAATTATATAGTTCCGCTGTTGCAGGTAAATTACAAAAAATAATCTTGACCCAGGCGCCTTATGAATAGCAAAGGAAACAATTTAACAATTTCTAGGAAAGGTTCAATAACGGAGAAAACCCAAAATCAGTTTGTTCGTTAAGTAATATATTCAATTTTTTATATTTATTGATTTCCATAATTTCTAGCAGATTTAATTTTTTACCTTTATTTTCAATATGTAAAACATTGAAATCATTATTGAAAATGTGGTTTTCATTAATTAAATGACAAACATAATTAGAAGTATCCTTGCCATTAATGAAACAAGACTGGTGTTCTTTAATTCTCTTTTCAAAAGGTCTACCAGTTTGACCAATATATACTTTGGAACAGGAACCACAATTTAATTTATAGACACCATTTTTCTTACTTTTAGGTGTAGGGGATTTGTTATTTTTAATGAACTTACTAATTTTATTGTTGGTTTTAAAGGCAATTTTGGCATTCATATTTTTATTTTGTATATACTGTGATATTTTTTGTGTTAACTTTCCTGTGTGTGTTAAAATTTGGTAATTGTTAAGTTCATTATTATTAAGTTTTGGGTACACCAATTCTAAAGCTTTTTTGGTATCGTAATTTTTAATTAAAGTATCAACAATGTTAGCCTTATAACCATTATACACAGCAATTTGTTTGATTATATTAATCTCTTTATTGTAATTAACTTCAGACAAAGGAATGTTATTTAGTCTATGTATAAACTATTAAATGCTGCCATTTTTTGATTGTACGGATGGTTAGATGAGTTGTGAATAATTATATCCGTATAAGATGGTTTGCGGTAGATGTCAAAGGTATGTTTATTGTTTACATTTGAAATTTTGAGGTCTAAAAAATTAATAGAGTGTTCCTGTTCCAATTCTACTGTAAATTTAATATTGGGATGTAATGTGTTAATGAATTCTAAGAAAATGTCTAATTGTCTTGACGTCCCATTAAAACAAACTAAAATGTCATCCACATATCTATACCAATATAAGCAATATTTGCTAAGATGGTGTTCATGAATTGATTTTTCTAATTTATCCATAAAGATTTCAGCTAAAATAGGACCAAGTGGATTACCCATTATTAAACCTTCGATACAAGTGTAAATCTTATCGTTAAATTCAAAATAATTTTGATCTAAACATAATGACAAGCAATTTAAAATATCCTGTTTTATTATGTGATTAATATGGTTCGTATCGAACATAATTTTAATTAATTCTAACACTTCAGTCGGAGGTACACTAGGAAATAAATTTTTAACATCAAAACAAATAAGTTTAGAGTTAGATGGTAAAGTAACATTTTTAATCTTATTCACTAGGTCATAACTATTTTTAATCGAATATTTAGATTTGAAATTACAATATTTACCTACAATGTGAATCAATTCTTCAGAAAGTTTAACAGCAGGGGCTGTACAATACGAAACCACGGTATAAATAAGTATATACGGTAGGTTCACTCAAGACAAATTTCCAATTTCGCCGACAGTTTTTACCTGCAAAGCGAATCCGGAATATCCGGATCAATCTCGTTCGCGGCCAGTTGTGGCTACACTACGAGGGAGAATTTACGGTCAGTGTGCAAACGCCTTAATATTCTGTACTGTTGGGTCGCGTTGAATTAAATAAAAATTAAGATCGTTACTATTACAAAAGTGGGTGACGGATTTTCATTTTTTTAGATGCCCCAAAGACCCTATCAGTTAAGATTTATAATAATTTTTTAATAATATGCAGTTTTTCAATTACACGTATAATCGGTTTAACAAATATGTCTTTATTAAAATTTTGTTATTTATCTAAATGTGGATAAAGACAATAGTGAGAAAAGAAAACAAGTACGGTAAAAATTAAATGCCCGTCACTACTAGCGTGAGCAAAAATCCGTTTATGTTTTAATAATTGCGAATTTTTCACATGACTTTTTGTGTTTTTAAAGCAACTCTTATATTTTAACATTGAAAATGTTTCTATTATCCTAGTAGGTATAGGACCTCAAATCGTGAAAAAGTGCATGCTACATTTGACACATGACATCATACGCGTGTGAGGTCGTGTTAGTTTATTTACTTAAACTTAAATTTGATTTATAAGGTATCAGAATCGATTAAAATGACTAAAATAAATTGGAATTAACTGAAACTCACCGAAAGTTGATTGAATGACTAACCAAAACTCGCCAAAAGTAACCAATACAGGCTTAAACGTACCGGTACAAGTTGCGAAAATTAAATTAAGTTAAAACTAACCAAAACGAATGGAATTTTAACGACTAACCAAAAACATTCAATTTGGTTATAACGTATCGGAACCGATTCAAATGACTAAAATAAATTTGAACTAACTGAAAGAATCGAAAGTTGATTGAAAAACTAACCAAAAGTAACTAAAAGCACCAAAAAGGGCTAAAACGTATCGGAACAGATTAAAAATATTAAAGTAAGTTGAAACTAACCCAAAGTAACCGAATTTAGGCGACTAACCAGAAACATTAGAATTGGTTATAGGTAAAGTACGGAATCGGTTCAAATTACTAATATAAATTGAAACTAACTGTAATTAACAAAAAGTTGATTGCACGACTAATCAAAACTGGCCAAAGTAACCAAAAGCACTAAGGACTTAAACCTATCGGAACAGATTAAAAATATTAAAGTTAGTTGAAACTAACCCAAATTAACCTAATTTTGGCGACTGACATAATTTTACCAAAAACATTTAAATTGGTTATAATGTATCGGAATCGCTTCAAATGAGTAAAATAAATTGGGAGCTAACTGAAAGTAACCGAAAGCTGATTGAATGACTAGCCACAAGAAACTAAAAGCACCGAAACCGGCTAAAACGTATCGTAATAGATTAAAAAATATAGGAGTAAGATAAAATTAACCCAAATTAACCGAATTTTGGCGACTATCCTTAACTAACCAAAAACAGTAAAATTGGTAATAACGTATTTGAACTGGTTCAAATGACTATAATAAATTTAAACTAACTGAAATAAACCGAAAGTTGATAGAACAACAAAACTAACCAAAAGTAACCAGAAAAGCGAAACCATAAATCAAAATAGAGTAAAAATATTAAAGTAAGTTGAAACTCACTTAAATTAGCCGAATTTCAGGGACTAACTACAATTAACCAAAAACATTAAAATTAATTACACTCGTAACGTATTTGAATCGGTTCAAATTCTAAAATATATAAAAATCAACTAAAACTAACAGAAATCTGATTGAATGACAAACCAAAACTAATCAAAAGTAACCAAAAGCACTAAAACGTATCGGAATAGGTTACAAAAATTAATGTAAGTTAAAACTAACCAAGACGAGCAGACCTTTGGCGACTAACCAAAAGTAACGAAAAACACTAAATTTGATTATAACGTATCGGAGTCGGTTCTAAGGTTGCCAACCGTCCCGATTTTCGCGGGACGTCCCGATTTTTGGGGCCATTTTATTACGTCCCGCCAAGACCTATGGCGGGACGCCAAATGTCCCGATTTTCAATCGAGAATCAAATTTACCCGCATAAACGACAAACAGATACAATATTCACCCGTTTTATATTCACTCCTTATATAAAAGGAAACTTGAGGTATATTAAAAGTGAGTTACAAATAAATGTTAATTTTACACAGAGAATTTTACAAACACGCGCCTAGAAATAAATCAAAGTTGACTTCGGCAAAAAGCCAAAAAAATACTCCTTTAAAATAACGCAATAGAATATATATTCTTTAGTTGTTAGTTATTAGTTATTACAAATAAAATGATATTTTTTACATTGCATAGAAATAAATTTCCTTTGTAATATGTTATCTACACAGAATTAGAATTTACAAGAAGTAGCCTTTTAGTTGTTTCTCAATGATATGATTGTTATGTTTTCATGTTACATATATAGGTACATACTAGGTAGGATATTATATTCTATATTCGGTTATTTTATTTTCTTTACTATGTCCTATTGTGCCTAAAAATGTTTTTCTCTTAAATTCGAATAAAATTTATTCCTGGCTATATTCCATATTCTCATTAAAAAATCCTCCCGGGATTCAAAACTGATGTTGTGCACAGCAAACTTTCAACTCTTTACTTTAGGTCCCGATTTTATTAGGAATGTCCCGATTTTTTATACGTAACATCCCGATTTAAGAAATCTTGGAGTTGGCAACCCTACCGGGTTCAAATGACTAAAATAAATAGGATCTAACTGAGACTAACCGAAAGTTAATTAAACGGCTAAACAAAACTAACTAAAAGTAAGTAAAAGCAAAAGAACGGGCTAAAACAATTCGGAACAGGTCAGAATTATTATCTACCGCAACGTTATGGCTAGTTATATATTAATAGATTTTCCTATCTACAAGTGGAGGGTAATTTTTTAGGTCTTCATATCGGCACCTTTTTTTTATAAATATGTTAAAAAATATTATAATGTTAAAAAGGCATTTCTTTAATTTCAGTTAGTTTTAATTCATTTTAGTCACTTGAACCGACTCCGATACGTTACAATCAAATTTAATGTTTTCGGTTAGTTTTGGTTAGTCGCCAAAATTCGGTTAATTTAAGTTAATTTTAACTTACTTTAATATTTGTAATTTGCCCGATACGGTTTAGGCGTTTTTGGTGCTTTTGGTTAGCTGTTCATCATGTGTGGCAAATGTAGCATGCACTTTTTCACAATTTGATGCCCCATAACAGCAAAACAAAAAAAATTTCAATGTTAAAAGTACTACGGCAGACGTAGCGCGATGAGAGAAATTTTCACAAAAGCAGCTTGTTAAAGAGGACGCCAAATAAGTCAGCTAGAGTAGTGGAGGACAACTCCGTCCGCAAAGCCATCTCCGAAAACTGACGATTTCGCGGAAAATGTGAGAGAAATACTCGTAGCACGAGTAATGAAGTGTTTAGACTTTTAAGAAGCTATAAATTTACTTTACTAGCTTAATTTGTCCTTTTTATATTTAAATTCCCGTGCACAATATTCCTCAGGTACTTTGAACCTTCTGCTTTATACATGTTTTAATAGATGAATCAAGTTACAAACTGTCAAATAAATTATTTTAATAGGTATTACCTTTATTTATAATGTTTTTGAATTTAGTATACGTTACTAATTTGGATAACTTTATTACATAGTTTTATTCATTTGAATCACGTATTAAAAATTACCTTAATAGCCCTTTGAAATATCGTGTATGAAATAATAACCGAGGAAATAATTTTGCATCAGCTAATACTTTTTGAATCTCCCCTCACAGACTGCTCGCTGCTGCAGGTAGGGTAAAAACTAATTTTTTTACCGTGCTGCGGCTTTTGCGTTTGATCCAAAAACATCAAACGATTTTTGCTAAGTGAATCTACTCGATATTATTTGTACTCTGACGAAACTACAGGCCGAATAGGCATATCCTGTTTATGTAATTTGATTAAAGAATATAATTTAGGTATTTGTGGGTTCATTAACACAGTGTTAGATTTAACGTAATCCGGAAAAATGCTAACTTCTTTAACAACTTCTTTTACAAGTTTCTGATAGTGTAATGTAGGATTCGAATTAATTTGTATATATTTCTCTGGATTTAAAAAATGTAATGTTTTATAATATTAGACATTCTAATGCAAACGTTACAAATGTAAACATTAAACAACGCACGTCAGGCGGTATCTGTGATGGGAATGTACTTTGCCGGCTGCCTGTAACCGTTAGTTGTCACTTCGCGCTCGAATTGCACACATGATTTTTCTACAACCGGTGTTATTGTAAAAATATATTTGTTAAAATGTATTTACTGCAAAATGAAAATTGTAAAATTGCATAAGCACATATAATTTACTTAAATACTGTCTTACGATTTACAACAAAATCTAAATGTTTCTGGAGTTCTTCTAACACATCCATCCTCCATATTTAATGGTCGTCAAGATTATCAGGCGAGAGGGCATTTTGGTTACTTTGTCGCTAGGCGAGCGACCAAAACACTCGCTCCTCTGAAAAGTGCTATTTTGTACTTTCTTTTGAGAAGCGCAAACTTGTACTTCGCGCTCGGTTGTAGGAAAGTAGCTATTTCGTCATGCATAATAAAAACTCTATCGGGCAAATGTATACGTCTTAATGCACGGCAACATCTGGGAATTTCTGCCGACTGAGTTGCAGTGTATCTTGGAGCCTTTCTTCTTTGAAGGTATTTTAAATTATTTCTGGAGAGTGTTCTACTTACAGTCAGTCATTCGGGATACATAGTATTTTCGGCCAAACTTGCGCGAGACTTGAAATACTTCTACCAAAGGTAGATCGAGAATCGCAGAAAAAATATTTTGTTTTCAATTTTAAACAAGCTCAGCTGAATTTTAAATAGATAACGGTATATTTTTTATGATTTTTTTCATAAAATTATTAATTAATAATATGGCAACTTAATTTGATCCACCGAGTAGCATAGTGAATAAAATCACATATCTTCATATCTTATTAATGAGAGAAATTAAGCATTTTTGGGATTCTATTTTTATATAATAAAACTCTCAATATTTCTGGTACCAGAACATACTCCAATAAAAAGGCGGCCGTAACGATTTTATTAGGTACATCGTATAATATTCTACGGCCAACCAAATTCAAGTATTGAGAATGAGGAGGAGCCTAATTCAGCAGCAGCAAACTTTATTAAATATACATTTGTAAACTTTGGCGATAGATAGAAGAAGTTATCAGTAGTGACTGGCGCCCAAAATGAAGCAAATCATATGATCATTATCGTACCGTACGACCTATCATATCATATTCAAAAGGTGTTGGCAAAGTGATCAAGTGTTTGGGAAAACCTCAACCAGCTCTAAAAGCCGTCTAATTATTATCTACGCAAGATTTACTGTGGCTTTGTGAAAATTATGTCATTAAGTTTTAAAGCAGGGAGAACCACTGGCGATTAACAAGAACAAATGAATGAAGAAAACTTCATCAAATGGCTGACAGAAAAGCTTGTCCCTTACATACCCCGAAATTCAGTGATTGTTTTAGACAATGCACGATATCACTATCACTCGATATTGGATCAAAAAGTTTCCGTGAAGTCGTCAACAAATCACCCATGGTGCACTGGCTGACAAAAAAATCCCACATTGTTTTTGCACTTGTTAATCCTATTATGTTTTGAATTTTGCCATTTTTTTTTAATGTATTTTTAAATATTTTTACATCTAATTGTTTAGTTTAGTCATTACAGCCATATAAGAGGTCACGCGGTACCCTCACGGGTATATTATATGTCTTAGCCTTCTGTGGCCTGTGGCACACACATAAAAAAAATCGGAAAACATGGTATCTTCGGCCAAACTTGCGCAACGGCTTTCCCAACTTGTTCACTTCACTTTGAACCAACCTTCTATCATGAACGAGCACGACACTCGGTCTTCCAATGTCGATAAATTTATGTATGGTATGCCTTCCTGGCAGAATTTATATGTCTGGTAAATTGTTGAAATGGAAATATTTTAGGGACTAAAAATTCTAACAATATTGCGCATAGGAACTTTCCCTTATTAAACAGTACTAGTCAAAACTGGCATTTAATTATGTACTCTGATTTAATTGCTAAATAAATAAATATAGGTAGTTTATCTTCCATTAGGAAAATTTTTATGATTGTATAGGAATCTTCAGTAATTGATGCCACTAATGAGACATCACAGTAGAAATGTAGTCCTAAAGTTAGGTTGGAACCTTTGGTGTGAACCACTAAGAAGTTTAGTTCTTCATGTAACACCAAAACAATTTTACATTTATATTCAACGCACGCTTCGCTAGCCAAGTTAGCATCATCAGCTGACCAACCAAACAAACCTTCTGATGATACTAAATTGGTTACCGATACGAGCATTGTTTTAGTTGTTACGTAGAAAATTAAACTTAGTATAAATGTAGGCAAATATTTAAAGACTAAGTAGGTAGTTCAAGACTATTCAAACATTCATTAACTCTATACAGAGTCTTATTAACAAGTATTCTTTTAATTTAGTTCTAAACTTTGCAATATTTTAGGATACCTTCTGTAAGCGCATTAAAAAGTTTAATTCCTAAAAAATTTTAAGTTTTCTGGTGATTTCAAGCATAAATCTTGAATATCGAAAATCTTTTTTAAACCGAGCGTTGCAACTAGTGTTGAAACTTTTTACTACACAAAAACACATATACTTAGGCACAATACATACACAAATAAACCAGACACTATTGAATTATTCAGTCCTTTAAAATAACTTCGACAGGATTCAAGAGACGGTAATCCACTAACCAAAACTAACCCAAGGCTTACCCAAAATTAAGAAAAAAAATTAATTAGTAAGGTAAACCCAACATAGACCTAATTAAATTTTAATGGGCAATAAATACATCTTGGCCTTAGAAGACATAACCTAAAGGCATATGCCGTATCTAAACCGTGACTCACATTATGCATTGCAAATTGATAGTATTTAATCGTAGTTAACTCTACAAGAATTCCTTAACTGATAAAGCATTGAATGAATCTTCGATACTAAAGATTGACACTGTTCTTTCCAATTCATATTTTCAACCAATACTAAACCTAAAAATCTGGCACTAGACACACATTACTAATAATTGTCATGTCATTTATTTTAACATCAATTTGATCTATTTTAGTTTGATGTGTATGAAAACATAAAATTTGTGTTTTGTCAATATTTAAAGAATGATCTTGAAACAAGTCTTTTAAGCCATTTATGTAGCTTCTCATATAATTTTTAATTCATTTGAGAGCCTTTGTGAAAGTATCTGCATACTATTGTAATGAAAGCACAGGGCTCAAAATTGAACCCTGTGGCACCCCCACCTCAATTTCCACACAATTTGAATGCTAAAAGTTAGCATTCCAATAGCAACTTGACTAACTCTGCGATAAATGAATTAAACCTAAAATGTTTCCGAAAACTTTTAGAACATACGCTAGATATTTATTTTCCAACAAAGAGGCGAAATATCGCACAATAGCTAAAAATGTATAAAAATTATAAAATAGTCTGTATAATTTAATGTGAAACAAATATCTAACATTTCCCCTGTTCTGCTGATTAATTTTTTATTTTGGCGATTGTTTAGAAACGCACCCGAGAACGCACCAGAGAGTATTCAGTATCTATACCGATATTTGACAAATATATTTCATTAATTATTTATGAAACATTAGGAAAATACGCACAGTTTAAATAAATAATGATTTCAAATAAATATTAGATTAGCATAGTTGTATTAAAATAGTATTTTAAGATACCTACTAGTTTTAAAGATCATATTTTTTCGCACGAGCACTAAATTAGGAAACGACCCTAACGTGCGAATGCGCTAAATATCTTTTAAAACGTGTATTTTATGCTATTTTTTCTATTCTAAAAGTTTTTTAATGAAATAATTTTTTTTTTATTTCCATGAAACTTTTTTATTTTAAGGTTGGTGTTGGTAGCAATTAATAGACAATTGGAAATCGCGCGCGCGCCATCTGGGTTTGAAAACATATTTAATGGTAATCAAGTTTCAATTTTATATCCAAATGTAAGTGAAAAACAATATTACCCAGGAAGAATTACGATTAAGAGCAGTTGCGCGGTCATCCTGAGGTTTGTGACTCCTTACTACTAGAGATCTCTTTCAAGGCGGTGCGCGGTGTCCCAATTTTTGCTAAGTGGGCCTTGATATAAATAACTTTGTTAATATCAGTGCAATCAACTTTAAAAAATATTAAAAAGTAGTGTCGAAAACCGGTTCTTTTCAGCACTCCTTTAGGTGTCGAAATGAAATCATTTTGAACGCAAATAGAAATAACTTTCATGCCGCCCCGCTTTTTTGGCGAACCCTGTAATTTGGAATATATTTTTAGAATATGCACCTCTGTATATGCTAAACCTCTTATTTCTAACAGCAATGTGTGTATTTTACTCCATCGCACTAATAAACTAACTACAACTACCCTGTATATAGAGAAACAAAATTAACGTAATTTAGCTTGTTCATATAACTCAAAGTGTTCCCCCTAAAAAGTTGCAGTATGTATATTTAAATTTTAAAACTTTAGACCAGCGTAGGATTAAACTTCCTGTATAGAATTTCGGGTTTAATCTAGATCAAAAAATAAATTTGATAAAAAAGAAGCGAACACACAATAATACTAGCAGAAATACTGTTACTTGGCCAGGAAAGACAAAACACCCTGTATTAATGCAAACAAGAAATACTTTTAAAACTCAAACCAACTTTTTTATTCAGCTTTTTTTTGTAAACCTTTCAGATTCTGAATCGATAAAAAATATATAGGTCTTTTACAGTTTTGTTCAAAAAAAGAAATCATTCTGAGGGCGTCATATATCATGATGTACAAATTTTTTGTATGGGCGCCAAACGACCTTATGAACTTTTTGTACGGGCGCCAAACGAGCTTAT
>JAEQML010066057.1:0-20322 GCA_016904865.1 Pissodes strobi
TTTAACATCCAATAGAAGAGATTACCGCACTTTTGCGTTATTCTGTCCGCACAAAACGTTTTTGATACTTAATTAATTAATTAGTTAATTATTAGAAAAAGCTATTATGCAATTATTACTATACCTTCTAATGTATTGTCTATATTAACAAATTATTGTCCAACTGCCTTTTCTGTCTATCACAAGAATAATAATATACTAATGTACGTACATCACTTTACAGCTAATGGGTCGTGAGAGCATTCACATAAATCAGTTAATAATTTTCAGCTTACAAATAAATGGCAATAATTACTGTGATTAATTATTGTCTAAGAAGGTATTTATTTTATTATATCAGATAACAAAATCCAGTACTTTTTATTTTTTCTATATTTAAGAGCTATATTATTTCTCGTATGACAGGTGTTTCTCAACTTGCACAAGAAAAGTTTAAATGCAACTATTTACTTAAATAAGCTTAAATAACGTTATGAATTAAACAATGCATTAAAAAAATATCTAAATAAGTATATCGCCCATTAGTGTCTGTTATTCTAATTGTCTATTTCACGAATATCTTTTTCATTATATGCTGGCTTGCACTTTTTATTTTACTCTGCTTTTGTAGTTTTTTTAATTAAGGTAACATATAAATACGTCAGACAGTTCTCTCCTATTCAATATATTTCCTATTTCATGCTCGTCCACCAGCTGGAGGATTTTAACTTTGACATGGTTTTGAAGTTAATTTTTGAAAAACCTATACATTTCTTCCTTAACGATCACTATGCATGTACATTATTTCGGATCCAATTATGGGAAATGCTTGGATAGTAGCAACGCTACTTGGTTTGGCGCAGTTTCGTAGCACTCTACTCTATGCACAGACTGGTTCTTATACTTGTTTGTAGTAAGAAATTTCTTATACACTGAAAATAATGATTTTCAGCCAATCACCAATAATTTTTTTTACATTATTTATTTTTCAGTGCAGATTCGGATTCAGATTCATATCAAAATACTTAGCTGTATTTTCATAGGATATCAGGATGTACGAGTTCTATTTATTGTGGCAGGTATATACGAGTTCTATTTATTGTGGCGGGTATATTATATTTTCTACCTTTTGCTCGTTTGACTTTAATGTACACCTTTTGGATAGTTTACTGCGCTCCTTGGTAAAATTATATAATTTTGAGTAGCTCCGTTGAGATTCGCTATAACTACCATTAGAGGAGTATCATAGACATAAATGACGTCTTTGATACTCTGTATCTATGAGATGCCGTATATCGTTGTGTCGACCGATATAAGAAAGGGACAATCACATTTCCCCGTGGTATTTTTACTTTGGGCTATTTAGGCTTCGAATTTCTTACACACTGAAAATATGAATCTTCAGCCAATATCCATTTTTTTTAAATATTTATTTTTCAGTGCAGCTTCGTATTCAGATTCATATATAAATACTTTTTCACAAGATATCAAAATATACGAGTTGTATTTATTGTGCCAATAATATTATAATCTCTACGCTTTGCTCGTGTGTCTTTAATGTTCACTTTTTGGATAATTTTCTGAGTTCATTGGTAACATTATGTAATTTTTGAGTAGCTCACATTCGCTATCACCACCATTAGATCAGTGTCATAAGCATAAATGATGTCTTTGATATTGTGTATATCTAAGACGCCATATATCGTAGTGTCCTATGTTATAAGACAGACACAATCACATTTCCCCGTGGTATTTCGACTTTGGGCTCTTCAAGCTTCGAATATTCTTCTTCTTGCCTCAGTCTGAACATTTTGCCTGTTAATATTACTCTAAAGTTAAGGGGATTTTCTTCTGAAGGTTTTTGTTACAGTTTATTTGTAAGTATTTCCGAACGCTTGCGTAATATCCAGAAATATTGCTGAGCGTAAATATTTTCCTTCATATACTCTAATAGATCTGCACTTTTATTGACTTTATCTATTGTGGCATGTTTATTTCAAAATCCAAATCGATGATATTTTTAAAGGCTCTTCTCTTAATAAATAGTTTCTCAAAAAAATTTCAACATGATTCAGTCTAATCAAGGTTGTGAGTTTGTCAATACATTTTATTTGAGGTTGTATTAGGACTGCACCTGTAATTAGGTTACAGTCAAATGCCAATCTCGGGATAAACCTACATTTTTATATCTTTAGAAACTTCTTTTTAAAGCACCAGTTTTATCTTTTTCTTTTACCATTTTTTCCATCAACCCATTTTCTATTGTTGATTTATTTATGCCGGAAGATATGTTCCGCAAAAAGGTTAGTGTTTTGTTTATTGTTCCTGGGTAATTTTTCTTTATCATGTTATTTGGTGGGATTGAGTAACTGTTTGTTTTAGCTTCCTTATTGCCTGGTCAGTATGTTCACTCGGTATCAGTTAACAGATTCGTTTTTTAATTCTTGCATTTTCCTTTTGAATATGGTCATATTTTCCTAGTTTTCCTAGTTTGTTTAATTTTTTTCCTGGTTTTTCCCATTTCTTCCAGTTATAATCTATCACTTGCTCTTCTTGGAAATGTTCCACATTTATGGTTAATATTGGAGGTCCTAATTTATGATTTTTCTCATTATATGATTATCGCTGAGGAATGACCCGATGTTTGAACAATACTTCCTCGATTTTGACATGGCTTGTTATTATATTCTTAGAATTTAGGAACTTCAATAGGTTTTTCAATTATTTAAGAGGATATGGCCAGTATATGTGCTTCCAAGCTGCCTGATGTAATGTCTGTGTTTGGATGTGGTAAGCCTAGAGTCCCATCTTAGGCTTTTTTTGGTGTCAAAGGCGTTCTTTAGAATTTTTTAGGAAGATTTCTACTGATGCTTGAATGCGTTCAGTTTCGTATTTAGATTTTTATAATGACATATATCTTATTTTATTATAATTGAGCTTTTTCTTCTTACTACATTTCTATTCTCATGTACACTTGAGTTAGCTTGGGTTGCGTAAAAGTCCTTTCTTTCCTTTCGTGAAGATTACGTTTTGTTGGCTATTATGATATTTGTTTTTACCTGCCTGGTTGTTAATTTTCCATAATATTTTAGGGCCATCAGTTAACAGATCTGCTAGATCCATTGGCTCTGCTTGTATATTTCTAGCCCAACTGTATTTTACACGCCTTGTTTCTTTGTTATAATATTCTTGGGTCTCTCCAAATTGCTGATAACTTTTACAATGGGGAATAATCTATGATGTTCTTAGTATTTCAATTTTAACTTGCATTTCTTGAATTTGAGCTATTTTGAATTCTTTGTTAATGTCATCCCATTTGCAAATGTAAGCATAAAATTGTTTTCATTCCATCTTAAAATATTTACAGCTTCTATGATTCTGAATTTCTTTTGTTGAAGTTCAAAGAAATTTTTTTCTGGCTTGCACGTAAGATGCCATCTTGTAACCATTTACCATTATTATTAGAGACTAGGCATTTCATATGAGTGCTATTCATGGATCTGATTTAAACATTGTATTTCGTTTTTTCTATGTTTTTGTTTTTGAACTGACCATAGCTAATCATAGTTGCTTTATTCTGAAATTTCTCTCAAGCAAAGTAC
This sequence comes from Pissodes strobi, assembly GCA_016904865.1. Classification (NCBI taxonomy): domain Eukaryota; kingdom Metazoa; phylum Arthropoda; class Insecta; order Coleoptera; family Curculionidae; genus Pissodes; species Pissodes strobi. Next base: position 3,582 of record JAEQML010066057.1, read on the forward strand.
TAATATCAATCAGCATGGAATAATCGGCCAAAATACTCGTATGTAGAATGTGATATATATAAACACATCAGAACTTCTAAAATCTCGTCAAAAAGTAACTCCACTCATAGTTATGTCTATTATATATGACTCTAAAGTTATACATTTCTCTCTGAAAGTTTTTGTTACAGTTTATTTATGTGTCTTTTTCGAATGTTTGCGTAATATCCAGATGTATTGCTGAGCATAATTCCGTTCTTTCATATACTTTCTCTAACAGATCTTCACTCTTATTGACTTAATCTATTGTAACGTTTTTATTTAAATATCCTTTTTGATGACCTTTTTCAAGCTTTTTTTCCCTATAATTAATTTCTCAAAAAGTTTTGAACATGTTTCAGTCTGATCAGGGTTGAGAGTTTGACAATACGATTCATCAGAGGTTGTTTCAGGAATGCATCTGTGATGAGGTTACAGTCAAATTCCTTTTTTAAGGATAATCCTCATTTTTGTTTCTTCTGCAACTACTTTTCATAGCATATTCTTACCAGTTTCTCCATCAATCCATTTTCTTATTGTTGATTTATTTAGACAGGAAGATATCTTCCGAAAAGAGATTAGCTTTTTGTTTATTTTTTCTGGGTAATTTTTCTTCATCATTTCATTTGATGGGATTCAACTAACTGTTTCTTTTAGCTTTCTTATTGCCTTTTGAATTGAGTGGTCAGTATGTTTTTCATTTGTTAATTCACGCGGCATGAATGAATAGATTCTTTTTTTCAATTCTTGCATTTCTCTTTTATGTTGTTCAGGGAGCCTTTTGAATATTTTGGGCTTCTTAGAATGATTAATTTTTTTCTGGCTTCCTTTGGGTAAATTTTACTATGTGATACCATACCGAATGTTCGATATCTACTACCAGATTTCCTGTCCCTTGTTCCAATTATTATAATCGGCATGGTAATTCATATGCCTGGATCTCATTTAAACATTAGGCTAGGCTACTGTATGTTTCATTTATTTTGTTACTTGAACTGATCATTACTTATTATTATTCTGGAAATTTTGCTCAACGCAAAGCACTAATATTAAACATGGAATAACCGGACAAATATGAAGAATATGATATACACTCACTTCCAAAAAAAGTGGTTTGTGGTTGCAACTTTGAAGCATTGTAATTTCTGAATCAATGGACCGATTTTATTTTTTTTTAATTTGTTGGTAAGTAATTCCTTTGTTTTCCAAAAAAAAGTTAGTGGTGGAAACTTTTTCAAAGCCTCCTAGATGGTAGTGGAAATACTCGAACCATTCTTTTTTCTTAATTTTCGACTCATCCTGTGCATTAATTAAGAATTAATATAAAAAGTGCCATGAAAGACGCTTCTTTTACGAGCATTTTCTTTTTTTATTCATTGATTTTTTTCTAAAATTGTCCGATTTACAACTTTTTTGCTAAAAACATGCATATTACCAACTTTGTGAATTTTTTGAGAAACCGTTTTCTCGTGAAATAAACTGATACGAATTTTAAAAAACATATTTATATAACACAAAATTATAGGCCTCTCCCGAGAACGTACCATTTTCCCTAATTCACCCCGCAGATGTTCTTTCTATAGGGTACATATCGGGATTTATCGCAGGCAACTCTGATGTGGTGATACCCGTTGCTTCTAAGAAGTTTCGCATACCACCGAACATTAACAACAGACTAGAAGGTTCACTCTAAGCCCCGCTCCCAGAATTTCCCTCCTTGCCCCGTCGCGGAACCTGGTGAAATGCTGGTTAACCGCTCAGGCCTCGTGCCCCGTTTCGTCTAAGTCTGGCGTCTCGCCTTTGTAAGCGCTACATCAAAAGTGCCGACTGAGAGTGGACCTTCTAGTCTCTTGTTAATGTTCGGTGGCACTACTGCTGCGGTGTGTGGTCGGGCATTATCCTGCATGAATATAAAAATATTGCCCACTAATTCTGCAAGACCCATACTGTTGTAAAATGTCAATGTAGATTTTGGCTGTCATCGACCGCTCCACCGGAAAAAAACATGAAGGGATGTATTTCCATTCATTGAATTCCCTCCTCACACCATAACCGACTTACCATTAAAACTTTAGCAATTTTTATTAAATTCTGACTAAACCCTTCACTAATACCTCTCCACACTTCTTTTTTTTCATTCACCATTCAACACGTTAAGGCCAAACCTTGAGTCATCCGTAAGCAAGACATTCGACCATTTACGAATTTTCTCCATTCTCCATAATTTTCAATTAAATTTTTTCTAGCAGCACGATATTCGGGCAGTAATTTAGGATCTTTTGCAGGTTTGCTAGCTTTTAAATTAACTTCTTTTATACGTCTTCATCCCGTCTGGTTACTTGCTGCAACACCACGAATTTGGCGAAGATTTTGCTGAACATCTACCGCAGTATTTGATCCAATCTGTTTATTTGATGTAACACAACGAATTTGGCAAAGATTCTTCTGAACATTTACCGCAGTATTTGATCGATTCTGTAAAATCTGCAATCTGAAGGAGCGGACATCTTTCGGAGAGGTTTTTCGAGGGCAACTAGAGCCCACCCTTCAAGCAGTGCCTCTTGTTTATTCATACTTGCGAAACGCTCTACGAGCAGTTGCATTATGGACTTCATCTGCACGAGCGGCGTAACATTTACTACGCCCATCGTTGACTAAAGTAACTAATCTTGCTACTTATTCAGGATTTATTTGAGGCATTTGATGTAATTTTGGTCACTAATGGCACAGCGACAAAGGGCCATATATGGAGTAATTGCTATAGTAACGGCACTTATTTTTTCAAATGCAATGAACTTGTGGGATAAACGTAAGGTTTCAGCAAAAAAGCTGCAATTTAGACAATTTTAGAGATAAATCAAGACAAATGAATTACCTACCAACAAATAAAAAAATCGGTTTATTTATAAAAAAAATGACAAACTTCAAAGTTGCATCCAAAATTGAGTTAAACTGAGCGTATATATACACATCAGCAATTCCAAAATCTCGTCCAAAAAAGCAATTCCTCTGGAAAAATCAATGGAATTTAATCAAGAAAGACTAATAAGACACGTACAAACCCAGATATAATGGCTGAAAAACTAAGTGTTCAACATCCTACAGAAATATTATATTACTGATCCTAATATATAACAGAATTGAAAATTAGTTAAAAGTGTAAGTAAATCTCATAACAAGCTTTAGGTAGATCTCTAGAATTTTAAACATACCAAAAGAAAACGAAGCAGTGGAAGAAAGTAGAATGTTCGCCAAAGATATGGAATGCACAGAAAACCTGTAGCAGATTTTTTAATACATCGTGTAATTGAAACAACAAAGTACCCGAACGCGCAAATTTTGAAAAAAAAATATCTTATTGTTAAGCCACAGTCAAAAGCTGATTGAACGTTTATAAAAAAAGAATAGTGGATAAACTTGAAGATGAATATAACTATTCGAAGAATAGTTTGAGAAAAGAAGACATAGAGGCATCGGTTATTAAAGGGTTAACAAATCACTCTATAGTTTGACCGAAGAAAGAATACAACACGATATGAAGCCTAAGGTAGAAAATTCCAGATCATAATTGAAAACAAAGAATCATGAGACAAAAAAAAGTCAAGTATATTTGCACAATCCCTTTCAGTATCTTTTTTAATAACGCCCAATGCAAACAATATTGAGGTGACACAACTATATACACAATAAATTGCAACAAGGAGAATTCAAGAATTTGTAAATGACAATTGAAAAAGTCAAGAACAGGCATACGGATGACCTAAGATGAAGTCAAATTATTGGTTGAACAGAGGAAAGATTTATTAAAAAAAAAAGTATTTTGGTTCATAGTAGGAGAAAGTCACAAATATGGAAGAAACGACACTGATTTACGTAAATTAACAATAAAAAATTCTCCAGAGTGGAAATACAATAGGTAGGAACAGCGCTGGGATCATCCCGTAGATAAAAGCTGTCGAACGAAAGAATTTACAGTAAAGGAGGAATAATACTACTAGAAGATATTAACAAACAGAAAGAGGGGAAGTTCTTTATGATGAAAACAAAGGTGCTATAATTAACATCAAGAATTGGCACCTCAAATGGAAAAATCTATTCAAGCAGAACAAATTGTCAACGAGATTCATACATAACCATGAAATCAATATAGCACGTTGACGCCAAGAAAGACCAGCTTAATTAGCAAGAAAAAGAGAAAATGCAATAAAATAAGCAACTAAGATCTGCTGCGTGATATACCGGTGGCGAGGGAAGATTTTAAAGGAACAACAAAAATTCAGTATTTAAAAGAAAAGTCAATTAATTATATTGTACTGTATTGTACCTATATTATTTCAACTTTAGGATTTCCAAGATTAATTATCATGAAACGTCACGGTGGTTATGCAATGAATTTGCATATAAGATTATTGAAAAGAAGCGATTCACCATCTTCCCTGGATCTGCGTTGTGCGTTGCTGTGTTTAATTAAAAATGTAGGCAAAAGAAATGTAATGAAAATAATAGATAATTTCTAATTTTTTCCCCAACATTGTTTCTATTTTTCACTGTCCTTACTCACAGCTGAAAACATTCCATGCAAAATTACTCAAAGAAAAGTCCCTCGATTTGAATTTCCTTGTGTAAATGGAAAATACTTATCGTTACATCTAATGCGAAGCATCCCAAGATATCGATTGCGATTAAAGACTTTCAAATTGGGATAATAGGCACATGGGGGTAACTCATTCTTCTAGTTCTGCTTATTGGCTAGTCCAGAAAATCTGATTTTTCTCGTCTATATTATAGCACCCTTACCAGTTTCCAAGATATTCCAGCTGATCATCTTCTAATTAACTCATGGCAGCGGATCTGTTTGAATCATTAATTTTATACGTTGCCGACGAGATTCAGATTTTTAAGTTAATATTCAATATAATTCAAATACAGCCATAGATATTTCAATATTCTGCACACCGCTCTACAGTTCCAAATGTACAGCAAAACTCAGCTGATTCAGCTTGATTATTTCCTCCCATCTATGTTGTGCTTATTAAGCGCATAAAGTTAGTCATGTTTAGTGCATATAGGCATATTCAATTGATGCTGTCCCGGAACATGGAATTATTTATGTAAAGCTTCATATTTCATCGGAATTCACGCAAAGCTAATAAAGAAATGGAAAGATAAGAAATTCCTCTTGCAGCGTAAATATTTGTCCGATGCATTTCCAGGTCATTCTGAAGTAAAGCCTTTCAGTGTGGTCTAGATGCCTGAGTGAATATTTATTTCTCTATTTTCACTTGCTTTTATCGCGCCTATGCGGGTGCAATACGGAGGCACAAAAGTTCCATTTTATGTCATTGTCTGAAGCCTAACTTAGGTCAGAATATTTTCCTTGAAAATTTATTACTTGTCTTGTAAATATCTTGTGCTTGTTGAATTGAATAAATATTTTTCAACTGTTATACAGAAAATGCTTTTGAAGAAAACTGATATAGAAAGGCCGCTCAAGACTATAAAACTGTAAATTTACATCTTTTGTGCCGAGATATGCATACACATTTAATGCCATTATATACGAGAACGAGGTTCGTGGTTTTGTTTTTGTATTATTTGCTTTGCATCTTCTGATCTATTCTACAAAAACACAAAATTTTTATGACAATAAAATATGCCCCAGTTCTATATGGGTTTTATTTATTTTCTATTATGTAATGTTTTTTACGAAACTGCAGTTCAGAAAAGTATTTAATAATAATAACGTTGGAATTTTATATATACTTTCCCATCATGGATCTAGGAAAGATTCATTAGTTTGACATCAAGGTTTTCTGACCTGATTCTACTATTTGTATTTTCTATACGATACTAGCCAGGTTTTAATGTATCAAAAATCAAAATTAAATGCTGCGAAGTATAAAGGATGACAACGAAATTATTTCACAAGAAGGCAGTCACTTATCCTTTAAGTTAGAAATTTAAAATTTGAGTTGAAGACGTAGCTTATTGAGACTTATATTTTCCTTTAAAAACATATAAATATCACTTCCTTCTTCAGAAATAGGCTTTGTTTCAAATGAAATTCTGTATAGGTATTCCTACGATCGTGTAGAACTTTGGACTTTTTCGCACGATTTTTCATTATAAAAGTAGACGTTTTCAGCGTACTATGCAGAAAGGTAATTTATCTATTTTGAGTTCAAAATGATTTCATTTCGACACCCAAAGGATTGTCGAAAAGAACATCTTTTCGACACAAAAATTGTGAGCCGTTTGGAAAGAAATCTAGTAGTAACGACGTCAAAAATTATTTAGCGCCCTAGCACGTTAGGAAACTCCCTGCAAACGGGTCGTTTCCTAATTTCTTTCTCGTGCGAAAAGTATGGTTTTTTAAAACTAGTATCATAATAGACCATTTCCGCATGATTTTACCTTTGGGCATGATTTTTCATTATTATAACAGCTACTAGTAAATATTTCAATGTTTGTTCCGTTGTTTCCATAATAACAAGTATTGGTTATCCTGTGTGACATTTCTGCCTATTCTATATCTGCAAACAGTTTTGTATTTTGAAATTTATGAAAAAACAGATACTAATATTGAATTAGAATGTTTAACAAAAATAATATTTCTTATTGGGCTATTTTCATATTAAGAGATGGTGGCTTCCAGAAGCGTTTTAGAGTGAACGTTTGCTTGGATAATAGGACTTAGCAGCATCCAATATTTTCCCAACGATCACTAAATGAAGAAATGTATTGGGAGCTTCTCCAAAAACAATTAAAATATATCATACATAATTTGAGGAAACAAGAAACTTAGGTGATGGCCCTGCCCATAGTTCAAAGGTACTACAACACAGTTTTGTCCAAGATATTGAAACAGAGTTCAGCATCCTGCTAACCATGTGAGATTTATTAGATGCTTAAAACTAAGCTTATAATCCACCTAACTCTATTTTATAGTATTTGCTTAATCCAGCGGAGCAAAAGAAACCAATTTTGGGATCCTATTAGTGAAGCTTGATCAACCACTCTAATGGACCATACGAGATAGGCTCTCCACCTCTTTTTAAACAAGTCTTACATTTATTTATTTCCATACCACCGAAATTAACTATACGATAAGAAGGTTCACAATGCGCGGCGGCACGTCAACGGTGTATCTCTTTCCCCACGCGAAAACTAGCAGGATATTGGCAGGCGACAATTGACAGGGCTGCGAGAGTCCGTCAACCGTTACCAAACAACCAAGCGAAATACTACGATTTCTTTGTAGCGCGCGCTGCACACGCACATCGAAGCTGCCCCGGTTGAGTGGTTCTTCTTATCGTATAGTTAATGTTCGGAGTCCATACTTTCGTAGGCGCCCAGCAACCTTCTGTCAGGTAAATTATGATTTCATTTTAAATTTTTAATTGTTATTCTATTACTGCTTTCAAAAGCATGTTCGGCAACACCTAATTTTTCTGTTCTACCGTATTTTACAAGAGCTATGTGTTCTTTGAATTTCATTTATATGGATATCCTAGTTAGCCCAAAATATCCATACAAACGATATTCAAAGGATACATATCTCATTTAATGTATGGTAGAACAGAGAAATAAGTGCTTGCTGCGCAGCACTTGAAAATAATCATAGAATAGCAAATAAAAATTTAAAATTAATTCATAACATATTTGACAGGAGATTGTTAGACGCATATGAAATCATGGAAATTAATAAATGTAAAAATAATTTAGATTGAGTAGAGGGCCTATCCCATATAGTACCTTGCATTGGTTGATCAAGCGTAGCTAATAGGATCCATGATTTGTTCTTTTGGTTTTGCTTGATTTTAAAGCCTCGTTTCAATCATTTCGTGATGAAGCTAACAAGGTTAGCGAAACCTAAGTCGAGTGCAAAAATTATGTTTCGGTATATCGGATAAAACTGCCTTGTAGTACATTTTGCCAAAGGTTCAAAACCCCAGCTTAATTCAAGTGTAGTTTGGGTTGTTTGAATAACCGATTTGGTGAGAACTGATGAGAAACCAATAAACAAATCGGCTGGCTAGCAAAATTACTTGATTTCACTTCACTGGATTTTTCAATGTGGGCATATGGAAGAAAAAGTTGAAACAACTCCTGTACCACGACTAGAAATCATGGGAAACAAGATCTGGATAGCTATTGAAATCATCTCGGAAGCGCAAGCTGAATATGTTGGGGTTTTATCAAGAACAAGGTGATCAGCGCATAGAACATATAATTAAATGATTTTTAAGTATTATCAAGTTCTTCAGTTCATTAAATAATATTAATATTTAATAAAATAATTTCTTTTATAAATTAGGGCATAAATTAAAATTTATAGAAAACACTGCATATTTTCATAATTTTGATAGAATAAATATGTAAATCCATCCATCTAATCCATTGAGTATTTTACACTATATACAATTCGAAATTATTTTAGGACGGTTAGTTTCAAATAATAGTCTCATAACCTTATTTCATATTTTTGACATATTAAAAATATTTAAATTTTTTGCCCCCATGGGTTATTTGGGAAAAAAAATTGGATGCGGGTTATTGTTCCAAGGTTCCTATTTTCGTATTAATAGATGGTGATTTCCAGAAATGTTTTGAGGTTAACGTTTGGTCTGTTAATAGAACTTAGCGGCATCCAATATTTTTCCAACGACCACTAAATGATGAAATATATTGGGAGCTTCTCCAAAAACAATTAAAATATGCCATAAATAATTTGAGCAAACAAGAAACTTAGGTGATGGCCCTGTCGCTAGTTAAAGAGTTCTACAACACAGCTTTAGCCAAAATATTGAAATATAATTTTTGCATTCGGCGTGCATTCTGTTAACCATTTTAGCATTATCAGAACATAATTTAAACTGAATTTATAATCTACCTAACTCTATTTTATACTATTTGCTTAATCAAGCGGAACAAAAGGAACCAATTTTGGGACCCTATTAGTAACGCTTGATCAACCACTATAATGAACCATACTGGATAGGACCTCTATCTCTATTTCAACTCGTCTTACATTTAGTAATTTCCGCACTTTCTTATGGATCTGGCAATTTTCTGTCAGGTATATAATGAATCAATTTTAAATCTTCAATTGTTATTCTATTACTATTTTCAAAAGCATGCTCTTTCTATTCTCCCATACTTTAAACGAGCTATGTGTTCCTTAAGTCTCATTTATATGGATCTTCTAGTTTGCCCAACATATCCATACAAACGAGATTCAAAGGACACATAGCTCATTTAAAGTATGGTAGAACAAAGAAATCAAGTGCTGCCGAACATGCTTTTGAAAATAATCATAAAATATCAATTCAAAATTTAAAATTAATTCATAACATATTTAAAAGAATATTGTTAGACGCATATGAAATCATGGAAATTAATAAATCTAAAAATAATTTAAATAGAGTACAGGGCGTATCCCATATAGTATCTTGCATTGGTTGATCAAGCGTAGCTAATAGGATCCAGGATTGTCTTTTGGTTTTGCTTAATTAAAGCTTGGTTTGAATCATCTACTGATGATGCAAAGATGATTAGCGAAACCTAAGTCGAGTGCAAAAATTAGGTTTCGGTACTGTGGATAAAACTATATTGTGGTACATTTTGCCGAAGATTCCAGACCCCAGCTCAATTCAAAAGTAATTTGGGTTATTTGAATGAACGATTTGGTGAGAACTGATGAGAAGCCAATGGACTAATCTGACAGCCAGTAAAATTGCTTGACTTTAGCTCACTGAACTTTTCAATGTGGGCTTATCTGAAAGAAAAAATATATCCAACTCCTCTACTACGACTAGAAATCTTGGAAAACGAGATATGGAAAGCTATTGAAATCATCTGGGAAGTGCTAGCAGAAAATATTGTTGTTGTATCAAGAACAAGGCGATCAGCGCATAGAACATGTCATTGATTTTAAAGTATTTTTATTAATTTCTTTTATTCATTTTGTTTGAAGTAAGAAAAAATCTACTAAATTTACGCACGTTTCACAGTACGTTAAGTAATCTCTTTTACACATAAGTGCATAAATTAATTCAATTATCTAAATGTATAAAATACACTGAATATTTTCATAATTTTGATGGAAATAATATGTAAATACTCCATTGAGTTCGAAATTATTTCAGCAAAAAGTTAGATGCAGGGTATTGTTTCTGAGGGAAGCACAATGATGTAAGTGACTGTTTAGCAGGTAACCTGAAAATATTTAAGTTGTTTTTTCTTTAAAACTTGCAGAAAAATTTACAATCATGTTTCGTTACAATATTCTTAATACTTATTAAGTAATTATTATTATTAAAAATTGAGATTTTGACGTCTTCATTAACCTATAAAATAAAATGTTTATTTAATATGTTAAATAAGAAAATTACATCGCATGTCAAATAAAGGCACATTTTTGTTTCTCTAACAGTTAGAAAATTGTTACTTTAGGTAACGGCGATAAAAAAATTACTACTGCAACAAAAAAGCGAAAAATCATTGCGATAGGAATGTTTCTGTCGGTAATACCATACACTTTAATTAGAGTATTTAATCAGCTCTCCACTTCCTATTTAGAATAGTCCAGGAAATTTAAGAAGAAATTTGAATAAAAACTTAAACTTTTACATTTTTTGCGAAATTAATCCTTTTGAAAATTTTATTAAAAAACAACAACAAATCCTATTTTGTTTGTTATTTTTACAGGCTGTTGACTAAATTTTCATCGATAACTGCATATTCATTTTGAATTTTAAAAATGCCTTCTATGCCCGCCCCCATTTTGAAAAAAGTTGGTAACTTGTTGCATGCCATTAAAAGGAAATAAATTGCGTAAAAATATCTACAGAGTTTCATTTGAAAATCTTGAGTCAGGCCTCTTTTCGGATAAAAATGGAAGTGAAATATGAGTTTCAATAAGCCACATATGCAATACACATAAAAACTCTAAACTTAAAAATAATTGAATAATGCCTTCCGAACTATTTTGTTGTCACTATAGAACCCAAAATACGCATAATTACACCCTATACTTACAATGCAATATATTAACAATGATAATACCATATTTCGGTTTCGTTTAATTAAATCGCGATATGTATGCCATAAACATCTATTCTTCATTTTGCATGTATGTGTCTACATATGACACACAAATGTATTCTTTTGGATGTTAATAACCCTCACAATTTTCTAAATATAAAACGTGTTTTTTTTTTTGTTAAATGATTGTTTTTAACACATGAAGTAATTTTTAAAATTTCGAAGAATAGGTATCTGCCATATTAGTTTACAATTGCATTTAATCAAACCTATTTTTTATTGATCTAACTTAGCTAAAACAATTCCTAGAGATAAATAATTCAACAAGCTTAGCTCGAAGTCAGATACCCATTCTTGAATAACCTCTTACAGTTTTAGTTTCAGCCATGTGTATATTTGGCTTAAATATATTTGGTTACTCTAATATTTTAGTAAAAATATCCTTTTTACTTATATAATTTTTTCATATTTTTATAATAGACGAAACACCCTGTACAAAATTAAATTAAGAAATAGTGTTGTTGTGTTATTTCTTATCTATTTTTTCACTGATAATTTGACAATTTCCTTAACTTATATTAGAGAAGATTAGGGATATGCTACATTCGGTAAGTTTCAAAATTAGGTAGGACGTCTTCCCTTTGAATTATATTTTAAAAAATTTTTGAGTTTTTTTAAAGTACAGCATATGTCCAGAGCAGCAACATAAATCTAGTCTACCAAAACCAAGAATATTTAAAGAATTTACCTCTTACCGCCAACTGATGGCGTAATGTTAAATAGGTAAAACTGGTAATAAATTCTATAGAAAACTATTTACTTTCTCTACAAGGTATAAAATACTTTATGTAAAGCGCATTCAAGGACTTTGGACATAATTTTAATCTAACTATACCATTTTAAGCTGAAATCTCAACTAACAATATTCTTGGTAAATGCATATTATTATTACGTACTGTAGCTTATCATTATCTTTAAATAGGAACGATGTTTTAAAATTCACTAATCCTAAGCCTTGAGAGGTGATCTAATAGCTCATTGTTAAAATAAGTTAATTTAAATTTATCAATTAAATTTTAACTGTTGAATTAAATTATTCGTTGACGAATTACTCCAAATTGAATTTTACTCGTTGAATTAATTTATTCAGTCTCAGATAAGTTACTCCAAATTTTGATTAAGATGCTTTTAATATAAGAAGAATTTGATTTGGATATTTAAAAGAAGCCTTGAAAGACGATCTAATAGATCATTGTTAAACTAATTTAAGTTAAATTTTACAATTCAACTTTAATCATTGCATCAAATTATTCAGGGTCAGTTATATTACTCCACATTTTAATATGCTTTTAATATAACAGACATTTAATTTGGAAATATAATTGATTTTTCGTGAAATAATTTTATTGCAATAAATAATTCTTTCAAGAAATTTTATTTTTAGATCGCTATTCTGTCGGCTGAGACTTCTGCTTATATTTTATACCTACTTTATTCTGTTAAATACTAATTTAACTACTAAAAATCTATGTGATACGCTAATTCTAGGTAAATCTAACTTTGTAATAGTATCCAAATATGTCAAAGTCCTCGAAAATTTAGTGAAAAATTCTCCTCAGTATTTCTCGATCTGAGACACATTTTCTTTTTGAATTATGACCAAGTACTTAAATATGTGTGAATAATATACGTATTATTTTCAGAATTCATATTTTTAGGTGAGCCATTCGAGTTTAAAGTTCAAGGACACAATCTCATTTCACTTAAAAAAGAAACCATAGAATAACCAAGTCTCGTTAGTTGTTTTTTTCTTCAGCAGCTCAGACGAAAAATACAATACATCAAAAACATTTCCACTAATTTTGATATTTCCTTAAATATTACATAAATGTTTCTGATAAGTTACAGGGCTTTAACGAGGTTTCACTTATTCATCAAAGACCCACTTCGGAAATTCTCGTATTATTTGTAACATAAATATATAAGCCTTTGTATTTATTCATATTTTTTAAGCACTACCAAAGTTCTCTTTCAATTCTTAAGAGCTATTTATTCCATAAAAAAAAGGAAATAATACATTTTAGGTACGTATAAAAAAAGCGGCAAAGTAAGGTGGGTTTGATGATAGAAATAACCCCTCTCACTTTTTATGGAATTCTATCCCCGGTCCCACAATTTTTGATATGCTGTAGTGTTCGATATCTTGATTAAAACTTATGATTGCCACAAAAGAATTTTCCGAAACGTTTTTGAGTTACAGGGCAACAAAGTTTAAGACAGAAGAAATATGCAACGAACAAAATACACTTGGTATAAAATGCAATTAAACATTACAAAAGTCAGCAAAAAAATCTTAGAAAATGCTTAATATAGTAGGCAGTAACCAGAAGTTGGCTTTATATACAGGAAAACGTTAAAGAGTAACAAGAGATATGAGCCCTTTCGACGATACTAGGTATAATAAACAATAAATAAATACAAACAGCGCTTTAAAGCCCTGTTATAAACTACATTTGACTTTTGAGTAGAAGTGCCGTTAAATATATGCTCAATAATTAAAATTAAAATCCATTTCAAAAGAGAAGTAATTTCTAAGATAAAAAGGAGTAATTGAAATAATAAGAAAAAAATATAGAAAATTGTGTTTTTTTATTCTCGCTGAGAAGTTGTCGAATTGAAAAATGATCAACAGTTAGCAATTAGGCACACGCTACATAAGTCAAAGTTAAAGTAAAAAATGCTTTAATATCCAAAGATACAAAACCTTATTGAAAAAGCGCTCCAATAATAGAGGAAACAAAATAAACATTAATAAAACAAAACAAATAAAGTAAAAATTAATCTAAATAAATCACCCAGGCAATCCACTAACCTAAGATCTAGATCAAGGAAATAAAATTTACACAAATTTACATTGACTCAGATAAAAAAAGAATACAAAGTATTGACATAATACTCAGGCTCTGTGTAACAAGCTATATCGATAAACTGTCTCCTATATGCCCGCCGAAAAAAATACAAGACAATATGGAGATAATTAAATATGTTGTTACTCTCATACGTAAGAGGTTGCTTCTAGGTCCGGCGTATTTTGTAGCTGGGTTCCGAGCCTGTGAGCCTGTTCTTGTTATTGTATATAAAGTTTCCAGGATAAGCAATGATGACAGTGAACATTTTTTATTCTGAGTTAAATAAGGGCCTGCAAGAATCCCTTAGCTTCCTCGGCTACAGTGAATCCAAAACGCAATACCATAGCGAAGCCTGAAATCAACCAAGCCATAATAATCTTGCAGCTAAAGCGTCCAGCTCCTCAACGACGCTGTTTAAGCAAGCAATGTGCCTCTCGAACCTCAAATTTGAGGTTTACTAATTAGTATCCAGCAAAATGCCCAATAATTTAGTATCAATAAGGGGCGCCAGGGCGCCGACCCCCGGTAACACCCGATCCATTTCGCATTTTAATCCCACTCCATGGGTCTTATCTATATTTAATATATCTGCTTTTCGATGCGTGTGACCCAACAGGAAAAGTCTGAAACCACTCCAGAGCATCCAGGAAGCTTTAGAAGTAATATCTTGTGACTAACTCAATTAAAAGCCTTGGAAAGTCACAAAATACCGCTTCGTGGCACCACTTACATTCACAAATCCATACGCACCCTCAAAAAATCGAAAAATAGCATCTCCTGGATGTTGTCACAACATCAAAAATCATGTATATACAGTTTACATACTATATCTTCACTTCTATGTCTAAGTAATCCAGTTAATCATTCAACAATGACATCTGGCTTGACATATTTGCGGTAAATAAATATAGTTCCTAAAACAATTGAGTGGAAGTGACGTTTAATATATCCTCAAACATTGAAATTAAAATCTATCTCCAGAGAAAAGTGATTTACGGAAGAAAAAAGGGGAGAGTGAAATAGTATAAACATATAAAGAATTGTGAATCTTTTAATCTCCTTTACAGCTTTGCTCAAGACTGGTTGAACTCAAAAATGCCCAATAATCATCAATTAGGAACATCCTACATCAAGATTCAAATTTTCGTCGAATGACCCAAATTTACAGGGCACGGAAAAATATACATTGCAATGGCTAGACTCCAAATCTTGGGGGACCTTTACAACATGTAAATAAAATGTGTAAGATATGTACTAATTATTGCAACACTTCAATATTAAGAGAAATTAAATCACTGGAAAATTATCCGACATCCCTAAAACTAAATATTTTTACCCGTTGTAGAGTTCTTTTATGTTTTGTTTGCCTCGATGAAGTAAATACAATAACATTTTCCATAAAACACATTATTAAAATTTTTATTTTACAAAACAGTAATTGTGTGCCAGAGCATCCCCGATATTGTGAACATTATTTAGAAGAAAAGGGTTTCTTACTTCAGACTCTTTTTCTCGTTTGGGTTGTGTCAATAAACCTTACATCATTAAAGGATCACAACTTTCAAGTTTTCGTTTAGCGAGCCTCGAATTATATCCATAAAAATAGCTTTTCTGCTAACGAGTTGAAATATATGTTTTCTATAATCAAATAACAATTTATGAACCTTTATGATTATTGGGACTTAGTGTTGAATGCAATATCGAGCGACCAGATATAATGCAGTACATAATCTAAAACCCTATGGAAGAAAAGGGACTACGTATACTGATGGGACTTATTGCGCCATTGAAGATTCACCGATTTTCATGTACCAAGATAGTCTTTCTGTGCACATAAGGACCACCTAGTTAAATCAGCCTTGATTTTGGCCCCTAATGGCAAGATATATAGAAGGTTTACGAAACTGGTTGTAGACTAACGACATTTTTATAGTAGGGCAGTGGTAAAGACACGCACTGGCAATGTCAAAAAATCTGGAAATTAATGCCAGAATGCCCAACCAATTTCAGATAAATGAACACCAATGATTATTCACAGAAGTGGCCTAGTTATCACGATTAGTGAGTGACAAAAACCACATAGATTAGAGAGTCGTGGAATGGACATAGGAAATCCATTTTTAGTTTTCTTAATGAAGCTATTCCAATCGCACACGTAAGCTAATTGGACGATTTTTACAGAATTTGTGGGGCAATCATAAATAAATATCAAGAACCCATATTAATGCACATTTTTCACAGGAGTAGCGTAAACCAAGGACTTCAGGTGGCCCCACAGGGAAAAATCCAGAGGGTTTAAATCCGGATATTGTGCAGGCCATAAGTGAGATCCTCCTCGGCCAATCCAGTGTTTTCCGTATGTTTGTGTTAAAAATTCGCGACTAACATGCGATGGTACGCCATTGTGCGTAATTTTGACTGCTTTATCTCAATGACATACCAAAATTAAATTAATACATACATAAAAATACATTTTTTTATCAATAAAGTTATTAAGTTGCCAACAACCCCCCCTAACGCGACTGGACTTGATAATTTTTATCTAGGTAGGCCCAACTCAGCCTCTTATTACTGGAAACAAGGCTGCCAAATTTCAAAAAAATCGGTGAGAAGATATTTGATTTATTAAAAAAAGAATCCTTATTTTAAAAAACTTTAACACCTTATATCTTGGAAACAATGCATCTCCGGACTTATATTTATGGGAACTTTTTTTCCTAAAATGAGCTGATAAATCACCCCCTTAAATATTGCCGCGTCTTTTTTAA
>JAEQML010066058.1:0-20320 GCA_016904865.1 Pissodes strobi
CTAGAATTTTGAGGTGACGAGTCAGGTTTCCTGACTTCAGTTTTTGTATCTAAGTGACTCTATACGCACTGGTCCAGGCCCTCTTTTCTATGCATATGCGCAGCGGAGGGATATCAAGTAGGGTCTCCAGAGCTGTTATACCGAGACAGGCGAGCCTTTGTACTCTTGGTAGCTTTCGCTGTGTTGTTATTTCCTTTGTTTTTACCCACCACGCCAAGCTGGCGTTGCCATTGCTTTTTTGATAGTTCTTTCCAGGTGTGGATTTCAGGTTAGTTTCTGGTCAAGAACGGTGCCAAGATACTTATTTTCTTTTGAAAGCTCTACCGCTGTCCCTCCCAAAGTGGTTGCTTTAAAGTTCAACTTCCTTTTTGTGTGAATGGTAAAACTGCTTGGGTTGACATTTAGTCTTTCCTGTGTACACCATGTGCTGACAAAGTTGAGTGCATTTTGGATACGTTCTGAGAGAGCGTCATGCTTGCCTCTTATTATTATAACTAGTTCATCTGCGTAACCTTGGACTTCAAAGCCTGCTTCAGTCAGTCTTACCAGTAGATCGTCAACCACCAGAGACAAAAGCATGGGCGATAGGACTTCTCCTTGAGGGCATCCCTTTATTATTTTGACTGTGACGGCTGTTTCTCCAATGGTCGCGGTGACTTCACGGCTGGTTAGCATGAATTTTATCCATTTTGTAGTGGTTGGTTCCACTCCACGCGGGTTGTGCCGCGCTGAATAGATTCATGTGAGATGTTGTCAAATGCACCCTCTATGTCTAGAAATGCACACAGCGCCATGCACTTCTTTTTCAGCCACTGCCTTCTCTATATCGCAGACGAGATTTTGAAGAGCATGGGTGGTGGATTTCGATGGTTGGTATGCGAGTTGTTGTGCATGCAGTGGAGCATTAAAGAGGAACTTGCTCCTGACGTGCCTATCGATAATATTTTCCATCGTTTTAAGAAGGAAAGGGGTTAAGCTAATGAGGCGGTGAGACTTTGGTTCCTCTTGTGATCGCCCTGTCTTTGATATGTACGCTACTTTAACTTTCCTCCAGTTTTTGGAAATTTAGCCCAATGCAAAGCTGGTTGTGAATATTGATTGAATGTCTGGTACTAGGTGCTCTATACCTTGTTGTAACAAGACTGAAAAGATTCCATCTACTCCCGGAGATTTATAGGGTTTAAAGCTATGTATCGCCCATCTGATTGTGTTTTTTGTAAAAATTTTGTTGGCTAGACCTCTTTTTGTAGTTCGCTGAGCGGTTTCAATGGGCTCGTCTGAGAGAATAGTGGCAAAATAAAACATTTAACAGTTCAACGTGTGATTTTTTTAAGGAATATTAATTTTTGGACATTTTCAAAAATCAGCGATGTTCTGGATGGCTTTATAGAGTTGCCAGCTTCAGAAAAACTCGAAATATATCCATTACAGCACTCGGTTTCGGCCCCCACTGGGGTGACCATATTGGCTTCTGCTTTTCTTAATTTCAGGGCCTTCTTGTCTAAAGTCTTGGTCGAGAGTAGTATTTTGTGATTTGCCGTTAAAAAGTGACGTTGACAGTGAAAAATCATTCAAATATGAAAAAACAAGTTTAGTCAAGATATCCAACTATTAAAGCGACTTATTGAGGAAATGAGTGACAAAAATATAGTTCATAAGAACCAAAAGACGGTTCTTTTCGACAAAGAAAAGAACCGTCTTTTGGTGGAAAGGATCTCTAACCTTGAATCTAAGTCAAGGCACTGCAAGTGCAACCAGCTAACTCAAAAATGGCGAAAAGAACTAATGGTTCAAATGCTGAGGTAGATCAAATGATTCAGATTTAAATTCCTTCTGTTGGGCTTATTTGCAAAGTAAATAAATAAATAATTATATCGTTGTTTGAAAAATGATTGCTTAAAATTGAAAACTCTAGTTTTACACTGATGAAAAAAAACATAAAATAATAAAATATAGGGTACTGACCAACTGGGAAACGCTTTTATCGATTTTACACTTTGATACTAAACTCCTCACATTTTGTTTACTATACTGGCCAGAGCCAATAGAAAAGTTTAACTAAAAATTATTTAAAGCGGAAATGTGCATCAAAGTCATGTTGTGTATCCGCCTTTTTCATAATGTGTCCGGGTTTATTTATTTATTTTTTTCACTAAATTTCGGTTCCGGAGACGCCTTCAAAAATGTTGTATCTGCATCACCCTAAATATGCATATGCCTATTGTAGTAATAGAATGGAAGAGATTATTCATTTCCTTTCATATGGTAGTAAGCTCTAATTAATTAACTAGAGCTTTGATTGCAGACTAGATGAATAAAAACATGATGGTTTAAGCATTCGACATAGATATACTACTACGAATATAAAAGCAAACTATCCATTAAAAAATGCCCATTTATAAAAATCCCTTAGAATATCCGATTAAAAGGGCCTAGAATAATATTAAAACTTAAGTAATGTAAAATAAAACTTTTCAGACGAAAACTCAATTTATCACTTATCTATAATGCAATTGGTATAATTTTCTTCCAAGAGAACTCCTTTAACTTTGTAGACTTATTTTTAAGTGAATAAACGATTCAGCTTGGCCCCGAGTAAAGAGAAAAGAAAATCCGTTATTTTTCTGAATTATTTCGAAAGCTGAAAAGTGTTTTATGAAGTAAATTTTGATTTATATCCTAAGACAGAAAAAAGTGGACACTAAATTGTGAAAAAAAAGTCTGGAACTGAAAACACTGTTCAGATTCGTATAAATTTTCGATTTAATATTTTCAAGCATGTACCAACAATAATTATTTTATAATGAAAAATCTCGATATTTCTAAATACATATTTCACAATTTCCAAATAGTGACGCTTAAAAAAGGCATATTATGTTATCTTTAATCTCTGTAGAATCTGGATGATTTCATTTTAAACGAAATAATTTGAAAAGAGATGAAAAAAAACTTAAAAGGAGAGGCGTCAATAAGCGTCAGTACCTTTCATGTTGGTGTATTAGTTTTTGGTGCTCTGTTGACAACGTTACCAATAAGTATCGGGAGAAAAATATTTTAAGCCATTGAAAAATCGATCTACACTGAGAGAAATAATAGCAGAGAATTAAATATTAAGATTTTAAAATAGAAAACAGCACACAAATGACAAAATGCTCTTGTTTTAATTTTTTTTTTCATATTTAAATTTCATTTTATGGAATTTCTGACGTCACATGCAAAACAAATTTATAAATAAAAATCCGCACACTAAGAGATTTAAACAATAATTTTATTACTTTTCGTTTTTATGTTAAATGAAATAAATACTGTTCCCATAACTTATGACCCCTTGTTTGATATTTTGTCAATAGTGTTAATACCATATAAAAAAGCAGATTTAATTATTATTTTTTTTATATATATTATATTTATTTGCTTCTAACAAATATCAAACAAAACATCATAAAATATATAAAATTAATTTATTTAATTCAATATGCAATCAAAGAGAAATAAATTTGAAAAAAAAGTTTAAACTATCTATTTTCTGTGTTTTAAAGGTTTTCAGGACAACTGCATTGGCCTGCAGGCTAAACTAAGTAAATAGGATAGCCAGATATGGCGAGGAAACTAATGGCGGGCAGCTGCCATATTAAAAGTATTGTTTTGGCGGCATCTACATAATCGATCAGGCGGCAACACATTACATAGCTGAAGGCGCGGCAAGGACTGCCTCAACGGCTTCAGTACCGCGTAGAGGAAGGAAACGGGAAACCACCAAGAGAATATTATGGCCGCGTTCAACGCAAAGTATTCCAGAGTTTTAAATAGCGCCCCACTCGGATCTCCGAGAGGTGCTGCTTTGAATAATGCCATACGAGACAAGGTAAATCTGCGCAAGGAAATTCAACTCGGCACTTGGAATGTTCGAGGACACCTACAAACTGGAAAATTGCACATTGTCGAAAGAGAAATGCAATCACATACAAAACACACTGGAAAGAAGATGGACATTTTGCCACAGCACTGGGAAACTCCGTATTTTTCTCGGGGCACGATTCGGAGTCCCGAAACGGAGTAGCACTATTGGTGACCAAATCAGCTAATAGCAATTCTGTTCTGGGGTACAGGGCTGTCATTGATATGATTATGAACCTTAAAATTAACTCACAACCATTCAATGTTAATATCATACAGTTATACGCCCCAACTTCGGAATCAACGTAAGAAATCTTCGAATCATTCTACGAACAGCTATAAACTACTATAAATGACCCTCCAACAAATGAAATCCTTTTGTGCAGGGATACATGAATGCGAAAGCCGGTCGAACAGCTATTGCAGACCAGCAATTTAGAGAAGTGATTGGACGTTTTGGTTTGGGCACCAGGAATGAGCGGGGAGAGCGAATGCTCCCATTTTGTCAAGAGCACAACTTAACTGTGGCAAACACCTTGTTTCAGCAACATGTCAGACGCCTATATACATCGAAGTCTCCTGGGGATAGCTAGAGAAGCCAAATTGACCGGTATGGTTAGATCGCGTTGAAAATCCTCCATCTTGAATTGTAAAACATATCCTGGCGCTGAATGCGGATCTGACCACTAGCCTCTCGTGATGCAATTTAGACTGCGCCTGAAGAATATCCGACAACCACAAAGAAGTTTTACAATTACAAACGACAATAAAGCTCTTTTCCAACATGAAATACAACACCACATATCCAGAGGCGTAAATAACATCATAGAAACACAAGACCCAAACCAAGAATGAGAAGATTTGAAAAAGATCATTAAAGAAACATCCAAGTCAGTACAACCTGGGGCTGATAATCCCAACCGTCCCACCAAAATCTGGATAACGCAACGAGCTCTTAACATAATAACAGAACGAAAAGAAATGAAAAAGAAAGGGTTAACAACACAAAACTCTAAAGACATTACAGAAAACTATGCAAACAAATTCAGAGAGAATGTCGACAAGATAAAAATAACTACCTAAGAAAAGTCTGCACTGAAATAGAGGAACACTAAAATTTTAATGAATCTCGCGACCTCTACAGAAAAGTGCGAGAACTTACACGAAAATTTAAACCAAAGACATCCTCCATCGATGATGAAAACGGTAATGTTCTGTGGGAAGACAAAGATATACTGCAACGATGAAAACAATACTCCGAAGTACTATATAAAGAGAAAGCAGGCCAAAATAATCAGGACCAGATACGGCTCACGACAAATGAACTGGAACCCGATATACTAAAAAGCGTAGTAGAAGAGGCCATAACACACCTTAAGTCAAACAAGGCTCCAGGAACAGATGGCATCGCATGGGAAATGAAGGAATTAAAATAGTTCATAATATCTGCAATAAAGTATGGCAGACTCAACAATGGCCTAAAGGCTGGACTAGGTCGGCTTTTATTCCAATCCATAAAAAATGATCTACGAAAAAATGCCAAAATTACCGGATGATAGAATTAATATCGCACGCTAACAAGATTTTACTCAGAATAATCGACCGAAGGCTACAAAAGTATTTGCTACCTCAGATACCTTCTGAACAAGCCGGTTTAGAAAAAGGCAGAGGGACCAGAGACCAGATATTTAATATCCGCCAGTTAATCGAAAATGCACTAGAGTTTAATATGACTATGCTCCTGTGCTTTCTAGACTATCAGAAAGCCTTTGATTGCGTAAGATGGGAAAATCTATGGAGAGTGCTGAGTGAAATGGGAGTCCAAACCATCTAGTAACCCTCTTTACCCGATTATATGAGAATAATGACGCAATTGTCAATCTGGGTAATAAAACATTGGATTCTTTCAAAACGCAAAGAGGACTGTGCCAGGGGTGTATATTGTCACCCAGATTGTTCAATGCCTATGGCGAATGCATAATGAGCAGCGCCTTAGATTTAGATGAAGGAGGAATTATGATCAATGGTAAAATGCTAAACAATCTTCGATACGCGGACGATACCACTCTAATAGCGAAGAATGAAGAAGAAATGGCCCGAATGCTCGAAAGGGTAGCTGACGAAAGTAAGACTCTTGGGCTAGAAATTAACTTAGACAAAACCAATCTCATGGTAAGTGATAGAAGTAACGCAGTACAGCTAAACAATCTGCCTCCAAATATCGAAACGGTTAATGAGTTCATCGACTTGTGGTCTTTAATAACCTTTTGGTTATTAAATGCAGGAGGCTGCGAGGCGGAGCTAAGAAGGCTTATAGCACTATCGGGGCAGCTATGGTGAACCTGGCAAAGATATGGATAGACAGAGAGATAACCAATAACACAAAAATGGTTATTGTGCGTTCTTTGGTGTTCTCTATATTTTCGTACGGATCCGAGTCATGGACTATCAAAGCCGCTGGTAGACACCACGACCGCATAGAGCAATTTGAAATGTGGTGCTAGAGAAGAATGTTGCCCATTCCATGGACGGCGAGAAGAACAAACGTGTCAATTCTTAATGAACTCGGCATCACGGATCGACTATCTACCGTGTGCCGCAGACGAATCGTTCAATATTTTGGACACATCACACGCATAAATGAGGAAAACCTAGAGAAACTTATAGTACAGGGCAAAGTAGAAGGCCGATCTCCGTGACGCTGGCTGGACAAAATAAGGAACATCACAGGCCAACCATTGCAAACGAATCTCCGTGATGCGATGTCGAAGTGCAAGTGTAAAGTTTTTAGTTGCAAGTAGCCATAGTGTCATGATGCTTCGGACATGAAGATACGACTAAGAAGGAGAAACGTTTTCAACAAAGGTTTTCAACATTTCTACTAACAAGTGCCAATTTCTACCAGTAGATTTCTTATTAAAAAATAAGCCACAAACTTCCTATTCCCTTATGCTATAAACTTTTTCGTTAATAGGATATACAAAGGATTAAAAATTTCTCAAAAAAATAAAAAAAATTATTTTTTAAGAATTTTGTAACACCTTGTATCTTTTAAATGAAAATATTTAGAACATAAGTCATAACATAGTCTTAAAATTTGACTCTTGTTTTTTTTTTTAAACACCCTGTATATATGCATCTGAGTGGCTCCTTAAACTAGTTCCAAAACGTATTTTTGTTTATTAACACTTCCTCATTTTACTTAATAAGCATTGCTTTCCAGAAAATCCTAATGAAAAAATCTAAAGGCGTTAAGTCAGGTAATCTTGCTGGCCACCTAAAAGAACCATGATTAGATACCTAACCACTGGTCATCAGAGCGATTATATAAATATTTTGAATATTAAACATATAAGTACCATTTAAAATATAGAAAACAATGGTTTCTATCTCTTCGAAATTCCATAATCAAATAACGTATAACAACTGAAATTACATTAGTGTAATGATCTCCTATGTTTAACCTTTAATTGAAATATATTTCCGAATATGCATGCATCAAAGGATCTTTTTTTATTAACAGAGAATATCCGTAGGTATTCATAATTTTAGGGAACTTAGTTGCTCTAGTACTCTAGTATACCGTTACTTTTTTCTTTCTCAGCAAATAATAAATCACGCTTCTACACAAATACCCAAAGACTATACGTAATCGAAACTCATTTTGTCGTAAATCTCGTCAAAGTATAAAAAAACTAATTTCAAGACGTTAAGGAGAATCTCATCAGTGCAGGAGGACACCTATTGAGTCAGTTATTGGAACCCATTTTCTTTTTATTCTTATTCCTGGTTTTATTCTCTGTTGTAAAAGAGCAAGACATTCCGTAAAAGTAAAGGGAGGAGTGCCGATGAACTTATTGGCAATTTCTCGAGGATATATAACGAGAAAACTAATATTTTTATTAGTAAAGGGTGTAATACAGTCAGTAATCGATCTCTATATCGGAAGCCAAATAAATTCTCCACTTAACACACTTATTACAAATTTTTATTGGCAGCCTCTACACTCATAAAACAATAGTTACGTGATTTTGTCTGAAAATGAGGAATTGAACCCTTTTTCATTTCCTGAAAGTGACTGGCAATATCAAAAGGAAATTATCTTCATATTTTGATTTTCTTGTTTCTATGTCTCTTCGTAATAACATGTTTTTGCGAATTTAATAAACTTGTTTTGTTCCAGATCTCGTTCAGTTACGCGAAAATCAAAGACGAATGGAATGTCGTAAAAATAGAGGGATTCGACGAAAGATACGACCAAAACAGGTGAGATTTATTTGCCTCGTACAAAAATTGGAAAATGTAATTGCTAGATTTCATTGTGTTGAGGGAAGACCGATTTAAAAAAAAGTATCATTTGAAACATTTGTTCCTCTTAGACTGCTTATTGAGTAACGCAAATTGTATTACATCGAAATTGAAGCGCCAAATATTGTTTTGTATGCTTGTCGTAATTTCAACTATATTGTATCTGATTCAATTTCAATTGCCAATTTGTGTTTAATATTTCCAATTTAGGTGGTCCAGAAACCCAATAAGATCTAATTCAGCATGAAACCTTACAGCAAATATATCGTCGATATTGGTCAATGTTGTGTTTGTTAATGCTGATTTAGATGGTTCAGAAACTTAATAAGAATTAGTCAGCATGAGGCGTTACAGTATATATATCGTCGATATATACAGATCGTTTTTTGAAGGCCTTATTCATAAATGTATCAGCGCTCACAGAAATTGCTTCAGGATCACCTGAATCAATTTCAATTGGTCAATTTTGTATTTGATATTGCTGATTTAGATGGTTCAGAAACTTAATATGAATTAATTCAGCATGAGGTCATACAGCAAATATATCATCGACATATCGAGACCGTTTATTGTGGTCCTTCTTCATACAGATTCCACTGCTGACAAAGACTTGCTTCATCTTTGGTAATGAAGCTGAATAATTCGAATTCAAAAAGGACTTTATTGTTTCAAAAATATACATTTTATGAACAAACAAAATAAGAGAGAAAAGGAGCAAATAAACTGTTAAACACATAGTAAAATATAAAAAAATAAGATAGTATAAAAAGCATAAAAAGATTATTAAGGTTTAGTTGCAAGTATTGTTTTAAGCAATCTGCGAAAAGTGTTCAATGAATTAATTAACCGTTGTTAAACTAATTGGCAGATGATAAAAAACTTTGCGACCCTCATATATCTGTGACTTTTTCACCAAAGTACTTCTTGGAATCGGTAAGGGTAAATTAATAGTTTGGCGAGTCACATGCTGCGGTGTAGGACCCTGCAGCCTGGTCCGATGTTTAAAAATAAGGAAAGAGTCTCCAAAATGAGGAGAGATATCAGAGTCAAGATCTTCTGAGCCACGAAGTGCGATTCACAGGACTGTCCTTGAGGCACATTTATAACAAATCCCACTACTGTTTTCTGAAAGATGAAGAGAACGTTCAAAAGGCCCCGATTAGCCACACTCCAGAATGGTATATAGTCCTTGCTAGTTGCTGACCAAATTCTTCCCTAATCGCTCTCACAGCAAAGCACGCCGATGAGAGTTTCCTCCTTAAGGCCAGTATATGGCCCTCAAAGTGCAGATCGCCATCAATCATGACTCACACCTCACAGGAACCTAGTTGCAGGTATCCTCGGAAGGAAGCCTCCATCAAAAAGTAAACCTGCCAGATCACATTTAAGTCCTACCATGCGTGTCTTGCACAGACTCAAACACAGGGAATTAGAATCGAACCACTCCCTAATGATGGTCAAGTCATCAATCATGGCTTGCTTCAGCCGCTCAATCTCTATGTCCCGCCATAAAATTGAGGTATCATCAGCAAAAAGGGTGAAGGGTCCAGAGATGTTTAATTGAACAAGGCTATTATTATATAGCAAGAATAAAGCCCTGTGGAACACCACAATTAACTCTTAATGATGACGACGTCACTCCCGGGCACATCACAGACTGATATCGACACCCAAGATAAGAACCAAACCAAGAGAGAGCGAGGCCTCGAAAGCCATATCTCTCGAGCTTCGACAGCAGTATTTGGTGATCAACGCAATCGAATGCCTTGGACAGGCCACAGAACACCGCCGCCAGAACTAACCCCACATAGACATCTTCAAGAAAACTGTAGATAGCATCATCCTTCCTCTTTGCTTCCTGGAAACCAAGCTGTTTAGCAGTTATAAGGTTAAATGATTGTAGATAATTCCAGATCCTTTTTTACCAGCTTTTCAATGTCTTTGGATAAAGAAAGTTCAGAAAGTCAATAAGATTTTATTCAGCATGAGGCCTTACAGCAAATATATCATCGACATATCAGATCGTTTTTGTAGGTCTTATTCATAAAGATTCCACCGCTAAAGGTTTCCTGAAAAGTAAGGTATTTCGACTAACTTGCTTCATGTCTGGTAACGGAACTGGAAAATGTTTAAGTAAATTTTTAAATATATTTACTCAGCATCAACACTCACAAAAAGTTACTTCAGGATCATCTAAATCAAATTCAGTTGGTCTATTTTGTATTTGAGAATGCTGATTCAAATGATTCAGAAACTTAATTTAGCACATATATATCGTCGACATATCCGGATCATTTTCTTGTAGAACTTATTAGTAGATTCTGCTGTTTAGGCTTTCCTGAAAAAGAAAATGTATCAACTAGGATTTGTTTCATGTCTGAGAATGAAAGGAAATAATTAATAGTCCGTATCAAAACTAACAAAAAATACTTACTTCACGATTAGTCCAGAGAATTGATAATATTTACTTCAGCAAGACCGCTTGCAGCTAATATATTTTCGACATATTCGGATCGATTTCTTGTAGTAAACCTTATCTCTAAGGTTTCTTGTAGCAAGCCTTATCTCTATAAGATCTTCTTGCTGCTACTGCTCGTACGAAACCTTCCTGAGATATAAAATATGTCGACGAAAGGCTTGCTTCATATCTGATAAATATTTTGAATTATTATTGTATAAACTCGAATATCTGTAGTTCATATGAAACCCCACAAAAATTGATAGAATATATGCAGAATAATCACGTATGTTGTAAGTTGACAAATTTTTGATACTAATGATCCGTAAAATCCAAACCACTATGACGTCTCCTCTATCTGCTGGAATTACTAGTTTATTTTGATTATCATTGAGGTTTTCGATTGTTGTTCCTTCGGCCGGAAACTGAGCAGTGTCAATATTTAATTATTTTCGTAGCTCGATATGAGAATCGGACTATCTCTGCAGGAAGCTCTCTAATTTGAGCCTTGGCTCTGCATTATGTCTCTTCCATTCGTATGGTCCTTTGGAGGTTTGGCGTTTGAAACACACAAAGAAGAAGAGTGCTTAAAACTTCAAGCTAGCAGTGAAAGGGCAGGACAAGATGGGACAGAAGGCAGAGATAGTTCTAATTTTAATCGGTAACGTTAGTTATCACCAAAAATACCATGAAGAAGTTGCTTGCCACAGCTGGATGTTTAAGAAAATTATGGCTGGTTTAAATCTGAAGGTACCAGAAGACATCAAGGAGTTTGATTAGTGTAATTTCACTGAGCAATGGTTATTTTCGTAGGTCGATATGAGAATCAAACTAACTCCGCTGAAAGTTCTCTAATTTGGGCCTTGGTTCTGCATTATATCTCTTCCATTCATGTGCTTCTTGTGAGTTTTGATGTTTGAAAAACACTCAAAAGGAGAGTACTTAAAACTTAAAGCTAGCAGTAAAAGAGCAGGACAATATGGGACGATTGCTTTAATATGTAGAAAGGCAGTACGCGGAGTTAGTTCTAATTTTAATGGGTAACGTTGGTTATCATCGAAAATACCATGAAAAAGTCGCTTGCCACAGCTGGCAATTTAAGGAAATTATGGATTGGTTCACAGCTGAAGGTTCCAGAACACATCAAGTAGTTTGGTTAGAGTAATTTCACTGAGCAATGCTTATTTAAGTAGCTCGATATGAGAATCGAACTAACTCTGCCGGAGGTTCTCTAATTGGGGCCTTGGTCCTGCATTATAGTTCGTCAATTCGTATGGTTCTTGTGAGCTTTGACGTTTGAAAAACACAGATAAGAAAAGTGCTTAAAACTTCAAACTAGCAGTAAAAGAGCAGGGGAAGAGTTAGTTCTATTTTTAATGGATAACGTTAGTTGCCACCAAAAATACCATGCAGGGGTTGCATGCCTCAGCTGGATATTTAAGAAAATTATGAAGCTGAAGGCACTAGAAGAGATCAAGAAGCAATGATTATTTTCGTAGCTTGATATAAGTATCGAACTAATTTCTTTGATGTTTAAAAAACGCAAAGAAGAAGATTGCTTTAAACTTCATTTTTAATGGGTAATGTTAGTAATCACCAAAATACCATGAAGAACTTGCTTGCCACAGATGGAAATTTAAGGAAATTATGGATTGGTTCGAATCTGAAGGTACCAGAAGACATCAAGAAGTTTGATTAGTGTAATTTAACTGATCAATGATTATTTTTGTAGCTCGATATGAGAACCCAACTAAATTTGCTGAAGTTTTCTAAGTTGGGCCATTGGCAGAAGGCAGAGTTAGTTCTAATTCTAATGGATCACGTTAGCTATCACCAAAGATACTATGAAGAAGTTGCCAACCATTGTTGGATATTTAAGATAACTATAGATTGGTTAATAGCTGAATCAGCTCAAATCTGACCACATAAATTTAACTTTTGTTAAAGTAAACATCCTATATTTTTTACATGCTTTCAGCACACTTTTTCTTGGGTAGTGAATGAAACTCACCCGTCATGTAATGCGCCACGCTCGGATATGTAATTTCTTTATCTATATCGTTTTCTCAAAAACTGCTGCGAGTGGAAATTCGAGATTTGGCACGTGTTTAGGCATCACTTCCAGACAACCGTTGTTTTTGGCGATTCGATTTTGTTTTTCGACTTATGCGCGATTTTTGAAAAATTTGCATTGTTACACGATAGGAACTGTCGAAAAAAATAATTAATTTTGATGAATTTGATGAATTTTTGTGGACACTATCCTTTTGATGGTCGTTCGAACACCATTGAAATTGATGTGTATATTTTTGAAAAAGGTGTTATTTTGGGTAGTTTTGGCGCCAAAAAAGTTGTGAGGATTGAAACAACCGTGCTGCAGTTCGATAGGAAATTAACAAGAGAAAAACTCTCTATATGCATCTTTGTTTCGAAAAACTCGGGAATTTTGAGAGAAAATGTAAAAACATCGATTTGTAGGATAAATAAATAATCTTTTTCACGAAAAATATTTTTTTATTGAAAAATCAATTATTTTGAGAATTGCCGTGAAAAATCGTATAAGAAGACATGTTACAAATAATGACATCTTTTGTACAGGGTGAGTTAGTCAAATTTACACTTTTCGCCATTTCGGGTTTTGACACGGCCGACACCTCACCTAATAATATTTTATTTCAGAAAAACCGAATATTCTGGAGCAAATGTCTTTTGAAATTTTCACTTCATTGTACGGCCTTAAGCACAAACCGTTTTTTTAACTGGAATTAGTTCCCGTATTCAAGGTTTCTTCAATATTCCTTCGAGCGGTTTCAGCGTTACCAAGAGTTTTATTCCATAATTTCTTTTATTTGTAAAGACACACTCTGTATCTTACATCGAAAATTATAGTTTATAGTAAAACCTCTTCAGTAATTCTATGCGGCGTTGCCATATCGCGATTTTTTCTTGTAAACGTTATCCTTTTTTAAAAATGTCATTTTAGGTGAAATTTGGGTTTTAACTATAAAATAATCTCATTTGAAAAATTTCTTTCAATCCGATGATTTCTTATATTAGGGAATTGGTAATGTATAACATGAAAAACAATCAATGTAATGTTCGTTCAAAAAGAATAGATTTTTTTAGGTATTATAGACGTATGTTAGTGTTGGATGGATTCTAAATTGATGCTTTATTTTTCGATTAAACAACATATTACTAACAAAAACTAGCAAATTCCGTTTAGACTTGGAAGTGACGTGTTTGAACCATCCCTAATACAATATGCTGTTTTTTTTTTGTTTACGACGATCCTAGACAAATTTTTAAAAAATTAATCAATATATTGACATTCTTGGCAACTATACAATCTATAAAAATATATTTAAGCATGTATATAGTTTGAAGTGATACCCTATATAATGTGATGTATCAGTAATATTAAAGCGATATTAAGGCATTAGAGTTTAAATAAACATCTTATACAAAACCGCATGCTAAAAATGTGCGTGCACACAAATAGCAGCCATCCATTAGGTCCCCTAACTTAATCTAGTCCAAAATCCATAATTTCTTAAACTACAAACGTATCGTCATAAATATTTCGTAACCTCACAGGCTATTAGCATAATAGCCGCAATTAAATCCGTTAATTTATAACGAGAACGTGCGCTCTTTTAGTACTCTTTGCACTCGTAAACTTTGCTCCTATTTAAAGGAGTTATGTTGGCGCCCATTTAATTTTTCCATGGTTGGTAATAAAACTTAACCGCACGAAGCCGTAAAACTCTAATTGTACCCGGTTATACTAGGTGCGTAAAAATAAAAAATCTCACTTTTAGTATGATTGAGGATATCTTTTGATTTAAGTGGAAATATAAAGATTCGAGAATTGGGGTGGTAAGAAAAAGTTGCTTTTAGTAAAATGCTTATAGATGATTTTCGGCAATAGCTTTAAAGTTTTTCCATCGCTTGGTTTGTCCATGTGCTCTAACATTACACCACCTAAAATGTTATTTACCTCATGGTTAGCTTCCTGCTAATTGAATTCTATATCGTTCACCATTTTATATAATTTATTAAATATAATTGCTGCCTTTATTTTACATCTTCCATGTTACACTATTCTGCTGTTTTGTATTGTTTAATTTTTTGTGTATGTTTTTGCTTTAGTTAATAGGAATCGAACTTATTAACAATATAATTAAAAAAAAATAATAGGCGCCGAATATTCAATCTTAACATATAATACCAGTGGCGGCATGTCATGTATATTTTATAAATATATGTTCTACCAATTCCTTTTCCTAAATATTTATTTTTTCTCTGCTCTTCAAAGTCTTGTTTCTTTTCGCCATCTCAGTCTATAAATCTAATCATCCGTAAAACGCGTTCTGTCTCACTTTAGTTTATTTCTGTTCAACGTTTGCGGACTTTGTCAGGTATGACGCTCGTAGCTTTTTCTATAGTCGACTATAGTCGTTTACTTCATTCATTTAAGCGTCGTGATATTATGATTCATGTCACTGTATTTGTGATTTCTCTCCATTTCTCTCTATCTGGCATGTATCTCATGTTTCCTTGTAGCGAATTTCCCGTGAAGTGCTTCATTTGATCCATCCACCGTTTTGGAGAGAGTCCCCTAGGTCTCGTACCTTCGATTTTCCCTTGTACCACTAGTTTTTCTAGATTATCATCTTTCCTCTTGCTCACGTGTCCAAAAAAACTTGAGAATTCGCTGTCTTCCTATGGTTTACAGTTTTACATTAATTTTTAGTTCTTCTAGTATTGACACATTGATTCCATGAGCAGTCCAAGGAATTCTCAAGTGCTTTCTCCAAATCCACATTTCAAAGATATCCAGTTTAGCAATGTCTATAGCCTTCATCGTCTGCCCCATATAATGCAATCGAGAAGACAAGGATTTTGGCAAGTTTGCGTCTTGTACTAACTGTTAATTGCTTGTGCTTTCAAATTTTATTTAATTTTCATGGTTCAACAGATGCGTTTCCATCTCTGTTTATCTGAGTTTCCAGATAAATTATTTCTTCCACTATCTCTACGTCGTTTATGGCAGACGCTCTGTATATTCTGTTAGTGCGATCTATTACCATTAGCAATGTTTTTTGTCGATTTAGTTTTAAGCCAAAGTTCAGACTTTCTCTTTCCACTCTTTCAATAAGTTCCGACATTTCTTGTTCATCCTTTCTTATTAGTGTGGTGTCATCGGCGAACCGAAGGTTATTTCGTTCTCTGCCGCCTATACTTATGCTTGTCCTCTAGTCTGACCACTGGAGTGCTATTGTCATATAGATGTTTTAATCGAAGCACCAGATGTTGAGGTGTACCCATGTCTAATGCCCGGTTTCTGAAGTATCAGATATCTATTGTATAAAGTCATGAAGCCTATAATTACGATGGTTACAATTGTATTAACAATCGTTGTCATAGGAAATATTTGAAGAATAAAGTTATCCATACTTTGAGAAACTGGGCATAAGAAAGCTTTCCAAAGCCTATGCTAGTTGACACAGTCAAATGCTTTGCTGTAGTCTAATCGTAAATTCTCTTGCCTTTTCGATGATTTGTCTAACATTTGTTCTCTTGTGCCTTTGCCACTGACGAATCCAGCCTGCTCCTATGAGATCTGCCAATCCAAAAAACATCTGAGGCGTTGAAGGAGAATTCTGAGCATATTTAACCTTGCTTGGATGTGAGATAAGTGCAATGTTTCTGTAGTTGTTAAATTTTTGACTGGATCCTTTTTTGTGCAATGGGATGAATGTCGATGTGCTCCAATCGTTTGACCATTGTCCTGTTTTCCATATGTTGTTACATATCCTCTATAGGATTTTGATGCCGGCTTCATCGAGTTGTTTTAGCATTTCTGCGCTTATGGTTCCACCGCCTGTGCTCTTCTGGTTTTCAAATAGCGAATATCATACTCTACTTCATCCCTCAAAATGTCGTTTTGTTCTTGTCAAGAGCTTCATCTCGTAAAGCTTTTTGGCAATATAGCCGCCACACTTCAAGAGCTCCCTCTATTTCAGTAACCTTTTTCCATGTTTTTGGCTTAAATTCTCTGGTGATTTCCTTGATTCTTTGGAAAAGACCTCGTGTTTCATTGGTGTCGTGTAATCTTTCAATCTCATGGCAGATTTTTTGAAAGTGTTGGTTTTATCTCGTCTACCCAATGGTTGAATCTCTCTGTTCAACTTTTGGCATTCGATCATTTGTTCATTGTTACTTATGCCTGTTCTTCTGAGCATCTTCCCTTCCTTTACTACCAATTCCAAGTTTCATCAGTCATCCACTGCTTGTTATTTATATCTTTGGTATTTTGTTCAGTTACTTCCTCTTTGGTATCGATCATAGTAGTTGGTCGGTATCATCACATTCTCAGTGGGGGTGGTAATTAACTTTATAATTAACCACTTTAATTAGTGAACTGTACTAAAATAGGGTGGTTGGGGTTTCATTCATAGGGTGAGAATTGAAGCATGCATTTTAGGTATTAAGTACTTTAATAATGCAAGAATTAATTTGCATTACAATGATTAAAATATACAATAATTTCTAACTACTTTCAAGCATTCATCCTTTCACACATAAAACTAAATAGATACTGTACATTCGGTTAACTATTATTAAACGTCTAGCAAAACTTCTTGATTATTTAAATTTAAAATGAACTCCTTTCTCTACTAAATTTAATTGAACTTTCTTGTATTTAAACTATCTGCTTTCGTTCACACAAAATACCTTGTACTTTACTTCTTCTTCGATTCTCTCAATTTAACTTTGCCAGAAGTATTAAGCAGGACGCCCACTGAATCGGCACAGACCGGCCAGCACGGCCGGCATAAGTTGCTATCTACGTTATTAAACGAGGCAGCGCCCATTTAATCGGACCAGCGCGCAACGGCATCTCGTTTAATAACATAGATAGCAACTTATGCCGGCAGTGCTGGCCGTGCGAGCCGGTCTGTGCCGATTCTGTGGGCGTCCTGCTTAAGACTTCGAACATTTGATTCGAATCTTGAGTACAGGAACAGATTTGTCTACCACAAATTTCCATCCGCCATTTTACCTTATTCTTTCTTCAACAGGAGAGACGCTTCGATTTGTATTGCCTCTAAAAAAATGCGTTAAAACGCCCAAACAGACCTTAATTCAATGTCGAAAAAAAGTAACATAGAGTACAGCAGATATTTTCTAAATATATGTGCAAACAAATGAAAAAACTACTAAATGTCTTGGCGTTAGACAGGCCTACGGCTGGGTAGATGTATTTGGCGCCAAATTCAAGCATAGCGGTGACTGGACCGTTGCATCAGGAGTGAGTGTTTGTAAGGCACTAAACTCTAATTTTTCCTACCGGCGCGGGCAGGGAGAATAAAGCGAGAAATTACGTGGAGGCAGATGCATTTGAGAGGGTAGAAACATGTTCTTTCCTCATTTGACATTATGTTGTTTACATAACATTGACGGAGACAAAGATATATTAAATTGAGAACGATTAATAACCATTTTCTTGACGGAGTGACAACTTGCTTTCCAGCGATTGTTGCATATAACGGAATCTATTATACGGACAATCCAGGTTCGGACTAAGTAGCAACTGAAATACTTTGCTTTAAATGCACAAGTTTACTGTTTACCTGGAGTGAAAAAAATTTATTCGGAGTTTAATTATGGCATATTCATACTACGGACATACAGGGTGTTATCACTAAACTATACGGTGAAAAGCGATAAGTTAATACAAATGTTGGGGTGTTTCTCCCAACACTAGTTTAAATTCATTCGATTTGCGAAGATCTAAAGCAAACAGAAGAATTCTATCTCACTTATATATTCGGATTTTTGTTTTCGTTTCCCATTTTTCGCATCTTGAGTCACATTCTCGGTTGGGATTATCAGTTTGTTGGGTGTTGTTATCGAACAGTAAAATGTATTATAATTTGTGGGTATATGGAATATAAAGATATCTATAGCATAAGTAGACCTAAAAGAAGGAGCAGGTGGCCCAAAAAACCCTCTAGAAAAGTAATTTTATTTATATATTTTTTTCAAAACACCCCTTGGTTTTGTGAATATTCTAGGATATAAAAAAAAATAAAAAAGAAAACAAGTAGTTTAAAGGGATTAAAAAGTAGAACCTTACAAAGTCACCGTTTTGCCCAACCTTTTAGGTGGAATGGTTCCCGGTGAAAATTAAATCGAAAAAAGTACAAACAAATTAAAGGCAACAAAAAATAAATCCCCAAAACACATTTGGTCACATTTTGTCTGAAAAGAAAAAATAAAAGCTAACTAAATGCCACATTTACACTAATCAGGTTAAGAAATTATATTTTAATACTTTAAAACTTGGCACGATTAAAATCAGTTGATACATAAGTCACAAGTGAAATCATCAGCATCGTTATCATCTACTCCAGCGCCCTGATCACGTGATCAACGTTTGCACTTCAGGCAAAGAATCCAACCTTCACCAGCCCGTGAGGACTAAAATGTCTCCTTAGAAGTGTGTGTGTGTGAGTTTTGAAGATCCCAATTACTGGTTGGTCTGTTTATATTCATCTTTATAAATAACATTCAAAACGATGCAAAATTTTTGATAACGAATGGGCGTTGATTTTTAAAACTGAAGAAATCAGTTGGTTTTGAATTAGAAATTTAAGTCACAGGAGTTCCATCTAAAGGATTTGGCATTAAGCTGTCGGACAAAATGAAACTTTCTCTGATGGGAAGTTTAAAGTTTTGTATATATGTTAATCATCCGGAAAAATAACAATTGAAAATGGAACAAAAGCGGCATAAATTTAATTTAGAGTCACAAAGGAGCTTTCACAACCCTCAATCCGGTCAGCCTATTTAACACAATGACTGGCAATAATTTCGTAATTCCATCTAATGACGTAACGCTTTTTTCAGGTTTTTGTCGCTGCATTGTTTTCTCTTTCCTCGGTTCAGCTTTTGCCCGACCCGAAGAAAAAGGTGAGATCGGAGGGATTGATGACGAAAATTGCAGAGGACAGAAAAACTTGGGATTGGCTATGACGTTAGAACTGCGAGCCATCTAAAAGCATTGAATAAAGAACATTTTTTTGCGGGGGAGAGACGAATTTGCAGATATGAATTATTTTGAAGGTTTAATGATATTTGCAAAGTAGAATCATAAATAATATGGACGCATTCTACAAACAAATTTTTTAATTTATTGAACTAAAATTCCAGTTTAGCAATTTTGCGAGTGGCATTGTTATCAAAACCATGAGTTGCAGTGTATTTGCTTCAATGTCACGAGCCATATTTCTGAAAAGAAAGAAACAATTTTGGCACAAGTGATATTCGGCTCGCAATAAATTTAACATATTTTGCCATTGGAAGGTCAAATTTTAATAAGTCTTAATTTTGGTAGATTATCATTCAATTCTTAGATAGGTATCTCCAATTTATTCAGGCTCATCCTAAACATCGAAGGAACCACTTGAACCATATTCTTAGCTGAAAATGATATCTTTAAGGAAATGTTCTTCAATGCAAATTGCGATTTTAAAGTGTAATATAAGTAACACTGCTCATTCCAAGTATCTTGAGGTTGGAAGTTTCGAGCTTTCTGTTGTTATAATTTCAAGACATTTTTTATAATCAAAATTACGGTGATTTTTG
>JAEQML010066059.1:0-20320 GCA_016904865.1 Pissodes strobi
AGAATATGAATATTTAATGAGAATTGTACAAAGTGTGTAATGAATGGTGTTTTAACTCTGAAAAGGGAAGCTGTCAATGATTTAGGCTCACAAGTGATGTGGCAAGTCCGTTCCTGGCATTGTTGATGATGTTCGAGACCATTTTTAGCAGCTTTGCAGGCACTTTTCCGTCGAGACTTTCATATGCTGCTGAGTAAATGTATTCTATGTTTGTATAGATCTTCATTTTCACGAGTCAGATATTCATTTATCAATTTCATGTCGAGTCTGGTCTGATATAATTTCCTGGTACTATCATCGTACAGTCCGATTAATCTGTATATGGGCTGTTCTACTTTGACCACCCTTTTCTTCTTTTTGGTCTCAATTGTTGATTTGAACAGAATATGATTTTTGGTGCCAGGAAGTAGTGGTCTGACCCGCAGTGTAAGCTCTGGTATCTTGAACTTTCCACTCCGTTTTCTGTTTGATTATTAATTACATAGTGGATGATGAATTTGAGACCTCTCGTGTCTGGACAGAAGAATTAATAAGTTTCCTGAAATGGCATTGAAACTTTTTATGTAGATATGAAGTATTGAAAATAGCTTTCCAAAATCTTCAAATATATTGATCTGGATATTTTCCAACAAGTTTAATGGATTTTTTTTTTGACTAAATATACACTAAGCGAGTGAATCCACATATTATATATTTCGAGCATACTAAGGAAAGCGTTTGATAACGTCGGCCATATAAAAAGCTTTTAATAGAATTTAATACATTCGAATTCAGGGACACTATCGAGAGATGAAACCGCTTTTGACAGACAAGAGGCAATAAGAAAGAGTATAGTTGTAATAATTCCGAACTAACCTCCTATAATAATCAGTATTCCTTGAAGTGCATTACCATCATAATTAGATTTTACAAAGCCAATAAATAAATAAAAGTTTGTTCGATGCAATTCCTAGAAGTAGGCGAATCCAGTTGTCTCTCTACGATATTGCAAAGTTATTATATAAATTATTAAAATTATATAGCCAGGTATTAGAAAGAATTTGCAAAGAACGTCACTGATCTCGACTACGAAAATCTATTCCAAGCTGACCGTTCAGCCGACAACGACACAAAGTAAATCTGTTCTTGCAGCAAAACGATCGGCCGGTGATTTATATGAATTTATGTGTGCAACAATGATTTTCGTTTACTTTCTTTCCCAGGCCGGTGTGAGACCTTTTCGTATAAACCACACGGTATATTGCTCAACAACTCAGAAAAAAATCGTAATTTAAATCAGTGCAATATGCATGAGATAGTCATTCTCAATGGACACAGATAGCCTGGTTTTACGTTTATGTAAATCGTGGAATGCAGACTGAATTTGATAGGTTCGTTGCGACACATCGTCGCCTGTATTTGAAAATTGCATTTCCAAGTTTATTATTTTCATTGGTTTTGGTTTGCGTTTAGGTACGGCTATTGATGGTGCACGGTAGTTCACCGACCTAATTCGCATTGCAGCGACAAGGCGAACATTCCGTAGAATAAGCCCAATTTTTTGCGATCTATATAGCTTGTAATTTTTTTATCTAAAATCATTTTTCATGAATTTGCTATGTAATTTAAATTTTCAAAATTAGAAAGTATCAACACATCTCTATACACAGTAAGGAGCATTTTAAAATAATAATGTTTTTAATGTTGGCTCTTGCAGCTCCAGTACGATTTCCAGTTTTCGATTAAATTGGGGGTATACTTACTTTATACCCACT
Source organism: Pissodes strobi (assembly GCA_016904865.1). Classification (NCBI taxonomy): domain Eukaryota; kingdom Metazoa; phylum Arthropoda; class Insecta; order Coleoptera; family Curculionidae; genus Pissodes; species Pissodes strobi. The sequence continues at coordinate 1,755 of JAEQML010066059.1, forward strand.
TTGATTTTTGATTAATTTGTGGTAATTATTTTTCCGTTATTGTTACTGATAAATTGTCAGAATATATATTTAATCTAATTTTCTAACTTATTTTGCTGTTTTATTGATCGATTTTCCTGATAGAAATAAATAACGAATTTTGCTATTCATTTATTTTGTCGCGCAGCTTAAGCTAAAACGAGTTCTATATTTCAACTTTGGGGTAGTTCTCGCTCTTGCTGTCTAAAAGACCGTGGCGCCTTAAATAAATTAACCCGCACCCTACTCTCCGGCATTTGAGCTAGGGCCTAATTTATACGCTCGGCGATAGCTGGTTTTAGCCTACGCATTGACATACCTTATTTCTTTATTTCATTCAATATCTAATTTTAAATTCTCAAAATTAAAATTTTTCTTTCGATTTGAGATTATTCACTTCCAGTTCCTTCTAAGCTGGAGTGAAGGTTTGCGCCTTTCCGAGTTGCCACAGGATGTGACCCATCAAATCCCATCATCCTCCCCAAGGCTGAAGAACATCGAAGTACAAAGTCTGGAGCTGATCAATGACAGTTTGTGACAAGAGGGGCTGCACGTAGAGTGTAGGGTTTGTGTCGGAGGAGTAGTACCTTTTATTTTGGACGGTCACTCCAAGAGTTAGAAACTGGCAGAGGTTCAAATAACTGATGGTATCCACAACCAACTCTCACTTGTTGGCTCCAAGGGCCAGACCCTGACAAACTGTATTGACCTATAGGCTAAATCAAGTGAGGGTAACCAGATATGGTGAAAAAGCTGCGTCTGATTCAGAGTGGGTGGCTGCAAACAGCGTCTGTTTCCTCATGTTAGAGGCGACTGAAAAGGAGGTCAGGAAAGCAACGGGAAACTGCCTGGCAGATAATCCTTCCCAGGACAACCTTGTCCACTAAACTCATCATGACAGGAACACTTAAGAATTTGGCCCCCAGTCCCGGGCAAGGCGTTGAAGCACTAGAGGGTGCTAAGAATCCTCCGGCTTGACATGATAAGAACGAAACTACGCATGGGAACATGCAATACACGAACCCTTTTTGCATCGGACAAGCTTGATAATGCCTTTAGGGAAATGAGAAGACTAAATCTCGACGTTCTTGGAACAAGTGGATAAGATGGCCGAGTAATGGCTGATGTCGGAAGGGTAGGGAAACTTTCTATTATTCCGAAAACGAAGACCATCAACATCGAAATGGAGTAGTCCTTATACTGAGCGACCGATTGGATAAGCATATGTCTAATGTGGTGGCGTACTCGGATAGAATTATCTTCTTGCAGCTCCAGGCCAAACCCATCAATATTAACCTGATACAAGTATATGCACCTACAGCGGATAGGCCAGACATTGAGGCTGAGCACTTCAATGAGCAAGTTCGTGAGGTAATCGGCTCTCTTAAATGGGGTAGTTTTAATGCCAAAGTAGGAAAAGGGGTTACCGAAACAATAGTGGAAACTATTGGATTGGGAGACAGAAATGAGCGAGGTGATATACTGGTGCAGTTCTGCCGTGTTATTAAAAACACATTCTACAAGCTACATCCCAGACGTATCTATACGTGGAAATCACCGGCTGATGGACCACAAAATCTTGTAAGAAACCAGATTGACTATTGCCTAGTAAACCAAATATTTAACAACAGCATTACCCGGGTAACTGCATACCCAGGGGAAGACATCGCATCAGACCCAATCCTCCCAGACCCCAAGTTGAAATGCTAAAACAATCGCATTTCCAGGAATCTATGAAAGCAGAACTGCAACGGCTTTGTTAAGAGAATCGCCCCGAACAGGAGACAGCTTCCAATTATACCTGGCATAAATTTAGAGACAAATATTCAAACAGCCACTCAAAACATTCTTGATCATAGTACAAGAATTAATCTCAACCCATGGATGACTGATGTGATCCTGGATCTGATGGAAGACCGACGACTAGCCAAAAACGATAAAATAAAGTACAGAGTCATAGACAAGCTCATCAGGATCAAAATAAGAGACGCGAAAAAAACATGAATCGGTGAGGAATGCGAGAAAGCTGAGAGACTGTTTAGCTTTAGCTTTTCTTTAATAAGAATGTCAAACAAATTAATGGTTCTAATATGCAATCAAGATTATCCTCTATTAGAGACGAAAACGGAAAGCTTGTCCTGGATAAAAACAAACTGCGGGAGATCTGGAAGAACTATGGAGAGGCTCTTTTTGAGGATATACGAGCGGACAGCATAAATAATTACCAGCAACAATTGAGTATACCGGAAATCCTGGAATCGGAGGTCACCAGACCAATCAACTCCACAAAGTACGGTAAAAGTCCCGGACCTGACAACATATATGCTGAAGTCCTGAAATGCGCTATCATGAAACTCCTCACATATCTTTAATAATAAAATATATGATTATGGTCACCTGCCCAAAGACTGGCTCAAATCCACATTTGTCACGATACCCAAAAACACAATCCGGAAGAGCTGTCAAGATTACAGACTTATAAGTCTAATAATCCATGCACTTAAAGCATTTCTACGTATTATTCACTCTAGAATCTACAACAAATGTGAAGAGATGAGCGGAGAAACGCAATTCGGGGTGAAGTACTAGAAGGGGGCTAGGTACTAGAGAGGCCTTATTCTCGATGAAACCTATAGTACAGAAGTGCTAAGACTAGCGCAGGAGTGTATTCATTTGTTTTATCGGCTACCAGAAAGCATTTGATATCGTGAAGCATAACTTACTAATAAGCAGACTATGCGAAATGGGTATTGATGACAAGGATATCAGAATAATAAAACATCTTTATTGGGTTGGGAAGAACCTTCCGACGGACGAGTTCGACATTGCTAAAAGCGTCCGACAAGGATGTGTTCTGTCTCCCATACTCTTTAATATATATGTAGAGAAGATCTTCCAGTTGGCGCTGAACAATGTGGATAGTTGAATAAAAGTACGCAGATGATACTGCAATTTTGGCTAACAAACTTGAAGACCTACAGGACTTACTGGACAGAAGTACCCGGGTTGGCGAACGCTTTGGATTACGAATTAACATCGCAAAAACAAAAATGATTATCATCAGCAGGCAAGAATTCGATAACATCAATCTTAGAGTCATGGGCGTAGACAGGGGGGGCCATGGCCCCCCATGGGAATTTAATCGACTCATTTTGCAACATACCATTCATGCCATGCCATTCAAGAGGGTGCCGAATACTTGTGTTTTTAACGACTTTTGGGTAAAAATTGGACGTGGCACCCCCAAAATTTTTCGCCTGCTGCGGCTTAGCCTCCCCCGAGAATACAACTGCGGCCTTGTCTACGGTTCGCCCTCCCTAGAAAAATCCTGTCTACGCCCATGCTTACAGTCAATGGTGAAGTAATTGAAAGAGTGTCTAAATTCAAATACCTAGCAACTCTCAACGAAAAATGGGACTCTGATGAAGAAATAAAAGCCCGTATCGGAAATGCAAAAACCACTTTTTTAAGAATGAAAAACAGACTCCGCCAAAGAATATTGCCGGTTAATCTCCGATTGCGCGTTATCAAGTGTTACGTGTTATATGAGGTGGAAACATGGTCACTTAAGGCCAGGACATTAAACCGAATTGAGGTATTTGAAATGTGGACACTGCGAAGAATGCTTCGGATTTCTTGGACTAAGCATGTATCAAATAACGATGTTCTACTAATTGCTGGAGTAGAGAGACAGCTCCCAAATATCGTTAATCAACGAAAAACACAGGGCACATCATCAGGGGAGAACAATACTCTATCCCAAAACTCGTACTACAAGGCAAGATTGAAGGGAGACGAGTGCCAGGATGGAAGCAGCACTCTTGGCTCCGTAACATCAGGGATTGGTGCGTGATACCAGACGCAAGATCTATATTTCGTGAGGCTGAAAACAACACTCTTGTCATTTTATAGTGGACAAAGGACCCCTACGTGCAGTCAAGCACATAGGACGAGAAGAAGAATAGTCAAGAGACACTATGAAAATAATTAAAAAAATATATTATCAATAATAAATTAATTATGATTATCATTTCCTCCCAAATATGGTGGTGAAAATAAAGTACCGCTCGACGGTTTCCATTCCTCGAAAAACCTAGACAATTTCCCGAGAAATAATTAATCGAATAAACCATATCTCTGAATGAGCAACTGGTCGAAAATGACGACTCGACAATTGGTCGAATGAACATTTGGCCAACTGACAATTTGCGGAATAGCCTACGACAATTTATTGAAAGAGAAGAATGACGATGTGCTAAATCGCGAGCATGAAAATACGAAATTAAAATTCATATATGGACCTTGATTTTTATTTATCTGTTTTGACAGAACATTTTCTAAATTACAAGCCATTAGAATTACTCTGATTTAGTTTTAAGCAAAATCATCGTAAATCCAAACCTCGCATTTGGCCAATTATCCGATTGGCAAAATGTCTATTCGTCTAATGGTTTTTTCGGCAAACCTTTGGCCTTCTTCAAAGTACTCGGTTGAGTCATCCAATGGTTCTGCCGCCTCAGGTGTGGGCCTGTTGATAGTCTCCCCGCTGAATATTGATGAAGTAGACATATTCTAGTTTTGAGCACACAACCTACTACATACTGAAGGAGTATAACTTACATATCTGCAAGACATCAAAATGTGCATGCATAGGTTAAAATCTTACAATTTGGCAACATTGTGATTGACTTCACCCTATAAGGCGAAATACTCTGTTGCCAAACGTGGTGGTTTGTACTCCCAAATGTTTGGGCAAAAATAGGTGACTAGACTAGGTTTCATATGACGTCATAAACTCTGATTTAAATTTAGGCGGTCATGATCAGACGTGGCTACGTCTCTAATTAAACTTATGCCTTAAATAACTCTTGTACATGTATAACATGCAAATCACCAATTGTTGCTGGTTTGAATAATTATTGACAAAATTGCAGAATAAATGTTACGAGATGGATTAATATGGTCCACTAAATTGATCCCCCTATATCCAATTATACAATAATTGTATATCGAATAATGAATAATGGTCAATAAACCTCCAAGCTAATGTCGAGTAGCAAAACCATTCTGGATATACCCCAGGTGGGTAGGACAAGATGTCCAAAATCACACCCCTTGAAAAAGGGCAGCCTCAAGGATTCTGGGGGAGGCGAAGACTCGATAAGAAAAATACTACTAAATATAGCGACACTTAAGGTAAGAACTTTAAGAACAGAAGACAGAATTCTACAACTTGAATTACGAGATACGAAATGGGATGTCATAGGACTGTGCAAAATTAAAAGAACTGGCGAGGACCTTGTTCACCTGAAATCTGGAAATATACTTTACTACGTAAGCAAAGATAATACCTCCGAAGAAGTGGGTTTCCTGGTACAAAACAGATGAGCAGAACATATTATAGCTAGAGTATCGATATCAGCAAGAGTCGCATATATCACACGGCATATTTCCAAGCGATATCAACTAAAACTAATTCAGGTATATATAGACGAAGAAGTCGAAGACGAAGAAGCCGAAGAAATGTACGACGATATTACTACAGCGTTGGAAGAAAATAAAACAAATTTCCACATTATCATCGGCGACTTCAACGCGAAGATTGGATATCGTCAAGACGGGGAATCCTGTATGGGTCCATATAGTACAGGAGTCAGAAATGACAGAGGCCAGATGCTGATAAATTTCCTGGAAGAAAAACAACTCAAAATAATGAACACTTTCTACCAGAAAAAGCCACAACGCAAATGGACATGGATAAGTCCGGATGGTCAAACTAAAAACGAGATCGACTTTATTATAACAAACAAAAGACATGATCAAAGACGTTACTGTGCTGAACAATATTCTTATAAGCGATCACAGGATGGTTAGGGCAATGGTCAGAATCGATACAAAACATGAAAAACTGTCCTCTAAAAGAACAGAAAAGGATATCTATTACATTCGACAAAACGGAGACAAATTTGAAAATAATCTAGAAACTACGCTGAGCAGAGTAATAGAAAGCTTCTCCAATATAAACAATCTCAATACGTTTTTGACAGACAGTATAAAAGAAAGTATAAACAAAACTATTCCAGGAAACAAAACTATTCCAGGAAACAAAACAGCAAAAAAGAACAGTAAAATCTCAGACAATACTAAATAAATGATTAGGAACAAAAATAGAAATAAAAGGTTCATGACGACCGAGCAGTTAAAAGAAAAAAAAACAAACAGATCAGAAGACAAGTAAGAGAGGATGTGGCCAGCTACAATAAAGGGCTAGTACGAGAAGTGATAGAGGAAAATAAAGGTCCTAGAGTATTTAGATAATATTAACATTAAAGGACGAAAATGGAAACAAAATTAAAACCCAAACTGAGATCTTAGAATTCATAAGAAAATTCTATGAAACCTTTTATTCCAAGAAAGTTCCAGAAAGGCCACACGAAGTAACAGACAAAAGAGCTAAATTGGCCAGACATAACACTGAGGATCTACCGCCTATAAGTAGATATGAGATCAAGTGCGTCATGAAGGAAATGAAAAATAATAAAGCAGCTGGTCCAAATGACATAGTAATTGAATATATTAAAATGGGAGGACGAAAACTTTTAGAGTACCTGGAAGGACTCTTCAATTTATGTCTTAACAACGGTGAAATACCAGACTCATGGAAAAACGCAAACGTTATTATATCGTATAAAAAAAGGCGATAAAGAGGATATAACAAATTACAGACCAATTTCATTGCTATCTCATCTCTACAAGATGTTAACAAAAATATTGAACAACAGAATCGCTCACAAACTAGATGCTTTTCAGCCTGTGGAAGAAGCTTGTTTTGGCAGGGGTACAGCACGGTTGACCATTTGCATGCATTGCGACAAGTGATTGAAAAATGCCAAGATTACAATCAACATATATATCTTGTCTTCATTGATTTCGAAAAGAATTTTGATACTATTGAAAAATGGGCCTTCTTAAACGCTCTAAAACGATGCCGTATTGACAACAAATACATGCAGCTTGTCAAAGCCCTCTATGATAACGCCACCATGACAGTTCAGGTTTATGATGGTACCGATCCCATACCCGTAAACCGGGGTGTGAGACAGGGCGATACAATCTCCCCGAAACTATTTACTACGGCTCTAGAGGATATATTCAAAACACTCGATTGGGAAAATGCTGGCATTAACATCAACGGTGAACACTTGAGTAATCTATGCTTTGTAGATGACATAGTACTCCTCGCAGACAAAATAAAAGACCTCAAAACTATGCTTTCAGCCCTAAACAATGCCCCAAGCAAAAAATTACGGTCTCCAGATCAATGCGAGTAAAACAAAAATATTGTCAAACTCAGCCGACGTTACGATGGTCAATTTGGGTGACAACAGTGTGGTGCAGGTCGTCGATGAATGCATATATCTTGGACAGAAACTATCCTTTGATAAGAACATACAGCTGGCCGGAATCAACAGAAGGATACAACTTGGATGGGTAGCATATGTAAGACTCAATAATGTATTTAAGACCAAATTTCAAAACCCAGGTCTTCAACCAATGTGTGCTACCAACTTTAACCTATGCCGCAGAAACGTGGATACTAAACGGCAAATTAATGGACACACTAAGAATTGCACAAAGAAGGCTGGAACGAACTATGCTGGGAATACGACTACGAGATAGAAAAACCATCGAATGGATCCGCCAGAAAACAAAGGTAATTGACATTGATGAACACGTAGCAAGACTAAAATGGAAATGGGCAGGACATCTCGTGAGAACGGAGGACAATAGATGGACAAGGAAAGTGACCGAATGGCGACCAAGAGGATGCAGAAGAAACCCAGGAAGACCAAAGACTAGGTGGAAAGACGGTATCTAGAAAGTAGTGGGAGTGCAATGAATGCGAACCGGATGGAGACAACTTGGAGAGGCTTATGTCCAAAGATGGACCGAGACACGCTGAAAATTATGATGATGATGATGATGATGATGATGATGATGATGATGATGATATACAATTAAGAGAGCCCCGCCGCTCAATGCTCCTCTTCGATAGGTTATGCTCTTCATATACGCGCGGGCCTCAGTAAATTTCCAAATATTTTGGCTCTGCATTCGTCAAAGGTCCTTGTCGATCAGGCCACGAGAATGCTGATGGTGTGGTGTTTTGTATTTTTGGGGGGGGGGGGGGGGGGGATTTAGCCCTCAGCGATTAAAATGACAACACGTAATATTGCGATCATGGTGCGTCTTGTTATACATGAAGAGCGGATTTAAACATGAAATCTTATTATCCTGCATAATTGGCATTTAAAGCTTCTAGAAAACGCCCCATTGAAACTGGAAAGTTAAGCAATTAATTTAAAAATATATATCTAAAAAGGCCTGCTAGTTAAAAAAATACATGTTTGAAATTCACCTACAAATTGGCCTATGCACTTCAAGTGCTCCCGAGTGCATTTGATTGAAATCGTAAGTATTAAGTATTAGTGCATTTGATTGAAATCGTAAGTATTAAGTATTAAAAGTTTTTGAACTAGTAATGTATCTTTAATTTTGGTTTTCTCTAAACTGGTTAATTTTCGAGCATTGTAGTAAGAGTGTGTAAAAAAATGCAAATAATTATTTAGTAGTACTAAAATATCCAGAAATTGACTGAACTATTTTTTATGTGGTCATTCCCCATAGTTTGCATATCACTTGTTACAACCTAAATCAACTAATACCCTCAAATAATCATGTTTCTTAGTAGTAACCAATCGTCCAAAATGCATCCCTCTTCTTGAATAAAGTTAAACGTTATTGACGAAAAAACCCTTTCTTTAAAGTCATCTCCAAAGGTCCCTCTCTACCTCCCATAGGGTGGATTTGCTGACTCCCCGTTTTTTCGACTCTCTTCTGAAGGGTCGTCTGTGAGGGAGTTCTTGCAAGGGTGATTTCTTTGGGATGAAACAGGCTTGTTCCATTTCTTCCATCCAATATACAGCAAAATTCCGCATACAAGGGCGGCAATGGATGAAATTGGAGCAATATAACGTTCGTTGAATTTTCGGCAGTTTCCAGAGGGTGCAACTGGATTGTTGACAATATTTTCTGGACTGTCTTCAATTCATCCAAGTTTATTTCCTCGAGAGTTAACTTGGAAATATTGTTGCTACTTCGGACATTCGAAAACTTTGGCAGTTCTAACACATATTGAAGTTGTGTTTTTCTTTTACCTTCGAATGTTTTGTTATCTATCTCAACAAGGCACATAGATAGAATAACAATACTCGGCTCAGAGATTTTGTAGAGTCCTCGCTGGCATTTGCCACGGGCAATTGTCTCGTTCACGGGAATGACCGAAATTTCGTTACCATTTAGGCGTTGAATGGTATTTTTTGGTAGTTAACATTGATTAACGGGCACATATTGTTTGACGTTGTTAGCGGCTCGAAGAGGTAACGTTCGTCTTTCTATAGGGCAGTTCGCTTGCAGATAAAAAGGTCTCCTAGTTGCGGACATTAATTTTCCGTGGTCCAGTAATCTTCTTTTGTGAGTAGAACGTAAGGATTAGATAGGAGAATGGTTTTGTTTGCAACAGGTATTGGGTAGAGTTTGTAAAGGATATAGTGGTTGAGAAAAACAATTGGTGTGTGTATTGAAAATAAAATTGAGTTATTTTTAATAATAACTTGGACAGATAAGTAGTTATAAAAGTTTATTAGTTCTTTAAATTCAGGTATCCGGTTTGGACCCTATATTGTTTTTATATCTTCTATTAATGTTAAAAGTTAGTTAGGATTGAGCATGGAGCTGTGCATTTTATTTACATGAGCAAATGAGATTGCATTTTCAAAATTTTTTTATTACAGAATTTAGGGTCTTTAATTGCAACATTATGTTGTCCAAAATTAAAGATATATATATAAGGCATTAGATAGATCTAACTGGTTTTTTTTTTCGAGAAAATTAATTTTTTCTACTATAATTATTCGATTAGTATTTATTTTTTCTAAATTTTTAGTATATTCTTGTGTAATAGTGGATAGAATTGATTGTTCTTTGTAAAAGCTTTTATTTCAATTTTCTTGGTTTTTTGTTAGTATCTCGACATAAATATTATAACGGGTCTCGTCGTCTGGGTCTAGAGCGCCAAAGAGCCATTCTTGGACTTTGCCAACTACATTAAAGAGGCCTCTTTTTGGTCGATTGGATTTGTGAAAAATGTTGGTGTTTCTTAAAATTGTCTGCAGATATTCATATGTTTGATTAAATTAATAAGAAGTAAGAATTGGATGTGTGCTGAGTAGCAGTTGTATAGGTTTTTCATATGGCCGTTGGTAGTATGGGGTTTCTAATGCTTTTGCTTCTAAGTTCGTAGCAATGGGTAGAAGGAGCGGGAATGGGATCATCTGAAACAATTATACGTTGTGGTTTTAATAAGTTTTTGTGGATTTGTCTATTCTGGATAGCGACGGCATTACTTTTCTCTACAATAGGTTTGTTTACTTTTTATATTTATCTGACCCTTTAACTTTTGATTTATGTGGGAAGGTTTTTGTAAAGAGTGGCTTGTTAGGATCGATATTTACTGAATTTGGGTTTTTATTTATTTTACCTAAAGAAGATTGTCGTTGTGAGATTAATTTTTCGCGAAGTTCTTGGCCAATTATTTTAATATTTTCTGCATGTTCTTGCATGTATTGAGATAGAGTTTGATCGTATGAAAGAGAAATATTTGAAAGGCTTTATGTAAGGGTGTCAATTTCACTATGTGGCATTAAAATGTAATTAATGTAAACGCATTATCGCACTTTTAGTAATTTAAAATATACACCCAGCAATTTTAAGTAAAAAAATAAATTCCTAATAAATTTAATTAATGCGTAATTATCGAACTTTTGGGAAATTTAAAATATACATACAGCAATTATTGTAAAAAAACAAAAATTGAATAGGAGTGGAAAGGAAATCTGCACCACCTAACTCGTATCTGCCTTTTATTTTAAATATACCTAATAATAAAAATAATACGTTGTCTAATAATCCAGTATGATATTGGCAATTCAAGGCTAAATTTGGCAAGCGTTTTTTAGGCAATACCATAGGCAATTTTGGGTCATAAAATATTTCTAAAGAAATTTGGTTCACGCGTATTACATCATCGTTGGTCACCATTATCCACCTATTTAGGACTAAAATCCTTTACTTGTTCAAGCATGACCAGTGAAAACATATGTATGTTTTATAAGTATAGATAGATACAAATCTAATCGAGATAGTTGCTATCTTAGGCGAATATATAACTCTTTAGCAATAGATACGTTTTACTACCGTATCGAGCCAATAATAGAATGATTGCAATTTACACGGAATTCGTTTAATTGCCCGTCTATAACAAATATATTTAGTATAAAATATCCGAGTATAACCAAGCTGAAAGGTATCTAATTAAGCTAGTAATTAGATTTGAAATTGTTGCTGTATGCTTTGGCTTAGCCATTTTTATTATAATATCTGTAATACCCACCGTTTTATAGATATTTGCGAGAAATGCGAGGCAAGTGTTATTGTATGGCAGGAATTTTGATTTTCATGTTAACTGACATGCTGAGTTAAAAAGCCATTAAATTACACCCAAGATAATTTCATAAAAATTGGTAAATTGACATTTACAACAGCAATAAAACATACTAAGGCCAGCACAAGATTTTTGGGGGATCTGGTAAGATATTCCACAATATGTGGAAATATCGTTCTATATTATCAGTTTTCCTTCTACGTAATTATCAGCTTCAGCCTACTTAAGAAGAATAGTTGCCTATTCAAAATATGATATTAATCCAGAAATATTACACTTGTATGGTTTATCAGTTTGGGATACATGTGCCGTAAGTGTGTCACGTCCAGAATTAGCAGCTTATGGTTTCTCCAATATTCATAATCTTTTACCAGGAATTCCTATATCAAAATTTCATATATGGAAATGTTGTCGATATTGGTCCATGTTTCTTCTTCTACAGCGGCTACTTTTTCACATAAGGATTTAGTGGAAGAATATTCCCCATCATCACTTTCATTGCTACTCTTACGTATAATGTCAGATCATATTACTGAGTCTGATGTAAACATTACATAACACTGACAATTAAACTGGTTTAAATATTATATCTACTGGTAGTTGCACCAGCCTATAAAAATTTACATTTTGCATATTCCTATTCAATTTATTATATTTTAGCAATTAACACTTGTCAAATTATCTCTGAATAAATTGCTTGCTAATTGGATGCGCTTTAACGCTGATGACTTATTTTAATTGTTGGTTGGTAACTAGATTGGTACAATGTTTAATTAAATTATATAATAATTCACAAACATTTACGGAGATCGATTTATGGAAATGAAATGATTAGGTCAAGAAATATTGTGTTTTAACGAATTTTTCAATTTCAAACTAAAATTTCTGAGAAGCCTATCAGTCTAATGCATTCACATAGTTGTGCTTAATAAAACTACCTCTATACTACTCAGAAATGATACTGTCACGGCTAAAGACCATCCGAATGTTTTTGGGCCACCCTATAGAACTAGCCTTGTGGCGACTACGTTTTTCCGTATGATGACTCATACGGCCGAGAAGATTCGGGAGCTGTGGTATTTTCCAGATGCGAGAATAATAGAGAGAGGCCTCCCTTCGACAGTAATATTCGCGATATATTAGACTGAATATAAATAGCGGGCAGAACGCGTGTAGTTTTTAGTTAATCATTGAGTGTTAAATTTGAAAGATCTATTAGTTGTGAAGTTATAAGAGTAAGTTCATGTGTTTAATTGATAAAGAATAAAGAGTATTATTTTAAAAGAGTAAAAGTTGTGATTTTGTCAGAGTCCACGGAAAAACGTAACATTTGGTGTCAGAAGTGTGATTGTGAAGGGACCGGACTTTGGAGTATTCTTCGAGGAGAGAAGAGGGTACAAGTACGTCACTAGACCGTTTTGATTGGTGGATTCTGTCAACATTTTATAACATTCTATGGTCAATATAAGACAGTAAACGGCAGAAATGTAGCAAATAAATAAAATGTTGACCGATTTCATGGAAAATCTAAATGCTGATAGGCGAGCGGATCGGGAAGAGGATGAACGTAAAAGGCAAGCAGAACAGGAAAGGCTTCAAAAAATTTTGCAAGACCAAGAAGACAAGAGGCAAGCAGAACAGGACGACCGGCTTCAGAAAATTTTGCAAGACCAATAAGACAAGAGGCAAGCAGAACAGGATCGGCTTCAGAAAATTTTACAAGACCAAGAACATAAAAGGCAAACAGAATGGGACGACCGGCTTCAGGAAAATTTGCAAGATCAAGAAGACAAAAGGCCAGCAGAGCAAGATCGGCTTCAGAATACTTTTTAAGATCAAGAAGATAAAGAGCAAGCGGATCGGGAAGAAGATGAACATAAAAGGCAAGCAGAACAGGATCAGCTTCAGAAATGGATGCTGGATGTAACTGTAGGCGAGCAAGGAAAGTTACACAAAATATTGGACGTTGAAAATGAGAAATTTGAAAAAGAAGTAGACAATATACAAAAAGTAGTTGGAAATGTACAAAAAGAAGTTGGAAATGTACAAAAAGAAGTTGGAAATGTACAAAAAGAAGTAGGAAATGTACAGAAAGAAATAAAGAATCTACAAGCAAAAGTAACCAGACTAAAAAATCAAGGTCCCACCGAGAGGGTATTCGCCACGGGACAGAATATCAAACCTCCTACGTATGACGATCAAACATCCTGGACAATGTACAGAAGACAATTTGAAGCCGTTGCTGTTGCCAACGGTTAGAATAACGATGAAATGGCTACATCTCTAGTGGTAGCGCTTCGTGGAACTGCTTTAGAACTACTACAGACCATTCCCATCAGCCAACAGGGGAAATATGACATACTTGTAGCTGCCCTGGAGAGACGATTTGGAGACCAACACAAAAGACAGCCGTATCAGACACAAGTAAAGTCCCGACATCAGAAGCCTGGTGAAAAGCTGCATGAGTTAGACGCAGATGCTAGACGTCTCATTCAATTGGCCTACCCGGGAACAACAGACGAATTTCAAGAGGAACTTGCTGCTCAATATTGAGGTATCAGAGATCCAGAAACTCAGAAAATGCTACGTCTAGCCAAATTTGATAACAGCAGTGAAATTTTGGGTAGAGGCTTAGAAATCGAGACGGTCTGTAACTAACTAATCCAAACTAAGCCAAAAATCAGGGCCAGGGAAGAAAAGCCGGCAAATAGCTGTGAATTAACTGGGATGGGCGAAATTTTGAAGAAATTAACCGAAGTTCTTCAGGCCACGGGGAAATTCCGGGAGCCACTAGAAGATAGGCCACGTTACCGAAATACTTCAAATCAGTGCTATAGATGTGGCAGGACTGGGCATTTCAAGAGAGGCTGCCGAGTACAACTACGATCAAGATCTCCATCCAGAGACGCTAGGGCCTCAAAGTCAAATCAGGAAAACTTCATTTAGTCAACATTTCGGGGCGGGTGTTGGCTAAAGAAGATAGAACCCCAGGATCGTTTCCATAAAAAGATTAGAAAAAGTCACCGACAGCTACTGTTGACACAGCTGAAGTACTTGGACAAATGGATATTGAACTTCAACTTGGAAAAATTAAATTGCACCACACAGTGTTAGTAGCCGTCATAGAAGACGAAAGTTTGGCACAGAGGAGTTCATCCTTACCAAACCACAAGATGACATATCAGCTAAAGTAGTGGCAGCATGTACCGTTAGAATAAACGGAAATAGGTACTGAGCAGATAATTTTTGGGAAATTGGAGGAGGATTTTGGAGGTTGCATCGGACTTATCCAGCACTACGATTTGCCTTGTAAATACCTTGTAGGCAAAGCACTAGTCAAAACAGACGGTGACATACAGATAAGGGTAGCAAGTATTTCTTCTAATTCCACCAAAATCAATAAAGGAAATGTAATAGCCATTTGCGAGCCGGTGCAGTGGGTAACAAGTTGCGAAACACGGTCAGAAACAACACCCTCAACATCACCTATGGAAGTCCTAGAACATTTTCAGAAGTCGTAGCATCATCTGTCTTCCGAAAACTGAAGAAAGCTACACAATTTATCAAAGAACAGAGCACAGCCTTTGAAAGGAAAAACAGCAATACTGGAAGAACGAACACCATAAAACATAAAATCGACACTAGAAGCGCTCACCCCATACGGCAGCATCCTCGGAGGTTGCCAGTGACGAAGCAGCAAGAGGTTATCATGTTAGTGGACAAAATGATTGCCGATGGAATTATTGAAGAGTCATCAAGCCCATGGTCATCTCCTGCTGTCTTAGTCACCAAAAAAGATGGAACTACCCGATTCTGCGTGGACTATAGAAGGCTTAATGACGTCACCAAGAATTGACAACACGTTAACGACACTAGCAAGTTCTTACTGGTTTTCAACACTCGATTTAAAGAGCGGCTACTGGCAAGTAGGCATTGACGAACAGGATAAGGAAAAGACTGCTTTCTCTACCGGAAGTGGTTTATATCAGTTTAAAGTTATGCCCTTCGGGCTATGTAATGCCCCCGCTACTTTTGAGCGTCTTATGGAAGTTGTTCTACGAGGTCTCACTTGGAAGACGTGGCTAGTTTATCATGATGATATAATGGTAATGGAAAAAACTTTCGAAGAACACCTACAGAACCTGCAAGAAGTTTTTACTAGAATCAAAATTGCTCAGCTCTTACTGAATCCAAAGAAATGTTCTCTTTTTCAACAAAACGTTGAATTTCTCGGGCATGTCGTGTCATCGGAGGGAATCCCAACTGAGCGAAGAAAGACTGCCATCAAAGACTGGCCTCGTTCTCATGACAAATACGAACTGCGGAGCTTCCTTGGTTATGTACTTATTACAGAAGATTCGTCAAAGGATTTGCAAATAAGCTCACTGAAGAACGAGCAAATTATATCTGGGATCATAACTGTGATTTTGCGTTCAGGAAATTAAAAGCGGCTTTATGTTCTAGTCGAACATTGGGATATCCGGAGCAAAAAAGTAAATTTGTGTTGGACACGGACGCAAGCAACACTGGCATCGGAGCGGTTTTATTGCAAGTACAAGCAGGAGAAGAACGAGTTATCGAATACTACAGTCGAACACTTTCGAAACCTGAACGTAACTACTGTGTAGCCCAGAAAGAGCTCTTGGCAATAGTACGGTCTGTTGAGCATTTCCATATTCATATCTATATGGACAAGAATTTCTAATAAGAACTGATCATGCAGCACTTAAATGGCTTTTGGATATGAAACAGCCTGAAGGACAGGTAGCCAGGTGGCTTGAAAAGTTACAGCAATATAATTTTAAGGCTAAGCACAGGGCAGGGAGATTGCATAATAATGCAGACGCTTTATCCAGAAGACCATGCGAGGATAATTGTAAACATTGCCAAAGAATAGATCAATGAGAAGGAATTACTCCCATTAGGCAAATAAGGTTTGAGGTTGGTCAGCAGTAGATCACAGAGCAACTTAAAAAGGATCAGCTTGAAAATGGTGAAATAGCACTACTGCTAAAAGCTAAAGAAGAACATACCAACATGAGAGAGATTTCAACTAAAGGATTTACTTTTAAAACTCAGTGGGCTTAAGGGGACTCCTTGGTAGTTTTGTCAGAATAAAGATTGAAGAAGAAACAAAAAAAACCTCAATATGTAGATTCATTCAGAATAATGATTGAATTTAATATCTTTAATGCGTACAGCGCAGAATGGGAAAACTGCGACACCGATAAGATCTGCAGTAAACTGATGCCAGAGAATTCAAATCGTAGAATCAAGAAGGGCTTAAGAGAGGGCTACAAACAAACAGGTTGGGAAAGAAGAAAATATTTAGGAAAGTTAATATTAGATAAGTGTTAGGACACTGAGAGACCTTAACAAACAAATCTCTAAGGCGACAGAGACGATAGGGATATCGTGAAAAACAGAAGAAACACCATTCGGAATTGTCAACACTTCTAAAGGGCACATATTTTTTTGGTGATATAATTGCCTTAGTCTCAACCTTTAAGCAGAGGGAGCCATCACTCTAAAAATTTTAAATGGAATTGAAAAGGTAATAACCCCGACTTTTTCAATTCCAGTGGATTTTTCAAGTGAAAATTTTTTTTGGCGCGTTCAGTACAGTTTTCCATGGGTAGTGAATAGGACTGAGCTGTCTACATTCGGCTATTTAACGCTTATTCGGGTAATATTTAAATATTTGATCAAATTTTCTGGACACATAATATGCTTTCTGATGGTCTTCCAATTTCAACAGGAATTGGCGAGTATTTTTTTGGGCGTGTATATTTTTGAAAAAAGGGTCGATTTAAGTCGTTCTAGCGTTGAAAAAGTCGATCGAAAAAATTGGATCGACAGCCCGATAAGGGATTTCCAGGAGAAAAACCGTCTAAAAGTTTCTCTGTTTCGAAAATTTGGAGAAAAAGAACTTTTCAGATGAAATGTAAAAAAATATATTTCTAGGTCAAAAAAATTAAGGTTTTTTATTTATTTTCTCAAAAAGTATTTGTTTCTTTTAGAAAAGCCGATTACTTGATGAGAATCTACGTCAAAAACTGTATTAGAAGCCACTTTGGAAATAATGATGCCTTTTATACCAGGTGAATTAGTTGAATTTAAACTTTTCGCCATTTAGAGTTTTGACACGACTTTCCTTAATATCCTATTACTGGAAAACCGAATAATCTGGAACAATGAAACTTTCGAACATTAAAGAGAGTGGATACGAGCACAACATACCAAAAATGGCATCGATCCGATTGAAGCGTAGGGGAGATCGGGTACAATTGTAATGCGGTACAAATGTAACAAGACTCGTAAAACATGTTATTTCTTATCGCACTAATCTGACAACATTACAAGCAAACAAGTTGTTGCCTAGTTGCCAGTAGCCGCTCTTTAAATCGAGTGTTGGAAACCAGTGTGAATCTGCTAGTGTCGTTAACGTGTCGTCAATTCTGGGAAGTGGATAGATGTCCTTCTTGGTGACGTCATTAAGCCTTCTATAGTCCACGCAGAATCGGGTAGTTCCATCCTTTTTGATGACTAGGACAACAGGAGATGACCATGGGCTTGATGACTCCTCAATAATTCCATCGTCAATCATTTTGTCCACTAACCTCTGGTAACCTCTTGCTGCTTCGTCACTGGTACCCTCCGGGGATGCTGCCGTATGGGGTGAGCACTTCCAGTGTTGATTTTATGTTTCAAGGTGTTCGTTCTTCCAGTATTGCTGTTTTTCCTTTCAAAGGCTCTGCTCTGTTCTTTGATAAATTGTGTAGCTTTCTTCAGTTCTCGGAAGACAGATGATGCCACTTTCTGACAGCGTTTTGCAACTGGTTACCCACTGCACCGGCTCTCAAGTGGCTATTACATCTCCTTTATTGATTTTGATGGAATTAGAAGAAATATTTGCTACCCTTATCGGTATATCGCCCTCTGTTTTGTCTAGTGCTTTGCCTACAAGATATTTACAAGGCAAATC
>JAEQML010066060.1:0-20318 GCA_016904865.1 Pissodes strobi
ATTCTCGTAAAAAATAATTTTACTATTTTTTATTTTTAATACGGGCTTCAATTTTCCACTTAATACAAAAAAAATATTTTTATAGAATATAAAAATTTCAAAAGTACCTACCTACATACTCATATTAATAACGCCAATACCATCTGAAAAACGATAAAATAAATAAAGTTCGCATTTAAAAAAAGAAAGTTGATGATGATCCCTTGAAGACGAAACGTCGGACTTCAAACTGGATACCATCATTGGATAGAGCGGAGAAAGTGGCAAAGCAAAAGTGCAATTCAATTTGAGATCCGCTTTTAAATAAGCCCAGGAAAAAATAAAACGATTTTTCAAAATTTCGGTTTTTTCCGGATATCTCCGGAAATACTCGGAATTTTGAAACTTTCTAAACGGGATATTGTTAGGCATCTAAATGCGCAATTTTGCCTTAATTTGACCGACACTGTATCTCTTACGGTTTTCGAGTTCCCCATACATTGACACGAAAACGAGCCACCCTGTACAGCGTCGATGCAGTTCAGCAGGACATATACGGCTCGTTTCGATACAGTTACTGCACCACTATCGCTGCACTTTAGCGCAGCGATAGTGGTGCAGTTTTTGTACAGTGGCTGCGTTTCAGTGTTTGCTGGGCAGCGCACGCATACGTATATGTAATAAGCTTAGGTAAACCCAAGTGATCACTTCGGATTGTAGTGTTTAGCGCATTTAGTTGTAAGGTATACAGTACCGAGTGTTAACAACAGAATTGGTCTCTGTACAATCACCATATTGTATCAATTATTAGTTAATTTAATAGTCATTTGACATTTCTTTGTCTTTAACTTGCAATTTAACTGTAGGATTGTTGCTGTGTTTCAAAAAAAAAAGAATTTAGTAGCAAATAGATTGTTCCTTAAATTTTCGATTGTGTTTTCTTTATTGAGTTAGGGATTGAGTTTCTTTGTTTGATAAGCGTGCCTAGCAACCCCGTGCAACAACAGCGGAGCTTTTTCAGTTTAGTTGGGAAAAACTGGTGCCGCTCTACGACCCCACTACCGGGGCCGGGCTTTGTAACACGACTCTCCGGTGCTAGATTTGTCTTTTTAAATAAAATCTTTACTTGTTGACTTTAATAGGAAAAACGTTTTGCAGTGTAATCGTAGTTCCCTCTATGTATAGTGGTCAAGTAAATTGTGAAGGGACCTTAATAGCTATCGTGAATCCATCAAATCTTTTAATACAATTCATGTACGGAATCGAGCCGCGAAAACACACGTAAGGAGATAATATAAAAAGTACTTCTTGCTGATTTTTATGAGATTTCGTGAGTTAAAGCAATGTTTTATCGGGTTGTTCTTAAGCTCGGATTTATGTTTTGATTCGTGTTAAGCTCTGATTCGAGTGTGAGCGCACCATGGGGTGATAAAGAAGTGAAACGATTCGGATAAGGTGCGAGTATTCAAAACGCCAAATGACGTTGAGCAATAGTTATTTGTTTTAATAGACAGCAAAGTATTAGATTGACTGCCGCGGCTGATAGTTCAGGAATTCAGCTAAAGCAGGCAGTCTAGTTTGCTGCCGAGTTGAACATATATTTTTTTCTCCCATTGTTTATAATGATATATGTATATTGTATATTTGCAAATTATTACAACTCCCAAAATCATTTTATATTGCTGTAGTGATAAATTGAAACAAAATTTGATAGGAATCGCATTTGTTGGAAAGGTTGGTTGCTGTGGAAATGTATATGTCCATAATAATTATAGTTTGACAAGTTATAAAATTTCTGCCAGGTACGAGGAAAATGACTTAGAAGTACTTACTCCTGCCGAAATAAGGAAGGTGGCAAAAAATATTGAATAAAATTTGCTGCCGAAGAAGTCTTGGAGGAAGTATGAAGTAAAGTATAAACGATTTATGGATTATTGCACGGACGATTTTTTCGGAGAATGAATTAATTGCTTATTTTGCTGAATTATATAAAACAATGTTAAAAATAGCGTAGATGTAGGAAGATATTTGAAACTGCGGGCATATTTAAAACGGACATCCGAAAGCTACAAGGCAAAGAAGTCCCGAGTTTTCGAAAAACAAGATATTTTTTAATTTTATACTGAATGCTCCAGATGATGATTATTTATTAGCAAAAGTAAGTTTTAAATAATATGTTTATTGGATAAAGTGAAAATACTTATAATCCATTCTTTTAGGTTGTATTGATTTTTGGAATTGTGGGTGCATATCGCTGCGACGAACTATTAAATTTAAAATTCGAAAATATTGAAGATATGATCAATTGATTATTGGTATCCCTATTAAACACAAAGACGAAGAATTCAAGGAATTTCATAATAATGGAATATTTAGATGTTGTTAGAAAATATGTATCTCTTCGGCCTGCTGAATTAAAAACACAAGGTTTTTTTTAAATGCGCAAAAGGTAAATCTATCTATATATCGGTTTTAGAACGTCTTACGACGTTGTCCGATGCCTAACTTCCACGTCCTCCGGTCATTCCATTGGTCTTCTGTTAAATCCCTGGCACTCATTGCTCTTGTTATACCCTCTTTCCATGTCTACTTAGGTCTTCCACGCTTCCTGTGATTTTGAGGTACCCACTGCATAACTTTTTTGGGGAGCCTTGTATCATCCATTCTCTGAACATGGCCATACCATATCAGTTGTTTCCTTTCAATATCGGTTGTTAAAGATCCGTCTATACCTACTCGTTGTCTAACTTCTTCGTTTCGAACCCTCTCTCTTCGAGATATTCGTAAACTCCGTCTAAAAGCGTCCATTTCTACTGCTTCAAGTTTTCTTCGGTTGGCCTCTGTTATCCTCCACGTTTCTCCGCCGTAGAGCAGACTACTTTTTATCAGGGTCTCATAGATATTGAGTTTCTGTTTCTTGCCTATTTCAGTACTCCAAAATACACCATTCAGACAGCCAATTATCCTCCTAGCTTGTATTACTTGCTTTATAATCTCTTTGTCATCTTTACCCGTTGTGTCAAATATAACTCCCAAATAGGTATATTCATTGCAGGATTTTACTTCGTCGTTGTCCAATTGTATGTTGGAAAATTCTGCATCAATTGGTAAGTATTTTGTTTTTTGTGTATTTATTTCCAAACCCCATCGTTTATATTCCTCCTGTAGTTTTCTCGTCATATACTCCAGATCGTCTTTATCATTAGCTATGATAACCTGATCGTCTGCGAACTGCAGAGTATATAAACATACATCTCCCAGGTCAACACCCATTCCATTGCATTTTCTTTTCCACTGTCTCAAGGCCTTTGCCACATAGATCTTGAACAGTGTGGGTGAGACACAGCAGCCTTGTCGTAAACCTTTATTGGCCAAAATTTTTTCAGATAATCTATTACCTATTTTGATTTGTGATGTCGATTCTCGTACAGGTTTTTTAGGGCTCTAATTAGGGTGTGGTTAATGTTGGTTTCCTGTAACACTTTAAATTGTCTGTTAACGGGACGGTATCATATGCTTTGTGAAGGTCAATAAACATGAGGTGTGTCTCTTGATTAGTTCCACTTTTTTTCTCTATTAGTTTTTTCAAACAGAAAATGTTATCCGTGCAGGTTCTTCCAGCGCGAAATCCGGACTGTTCCTCCTCTTCTTGTTCTTGGTATTCTTGCTCTATTAAATCTCGGAGAATTCGTCCGTATAATCGACTTAGAGTACTGGTTACCGATATACCTCTGTAGTTGGAGCAGTCTAGTTTGTTACCCTTTTTGTGTATTGATGATATATAGGCAATTTTCCATTCTTTTGGTATTGGGGCACCGTTTAAAAATGTATTTATGCACCAGGTTAGTGCTTTAAAGAGTTTTTCTGGGCCACACTTTATTAACTCGCCTGGAATATCCTCCGGTCCTTGAGCTCGATTATTTTTAAGTTCTGCGACCGCTTTTTTTAATTTTGACACATTGATGTTAATTGTTTCTCCCTCGATATTTATTTCTGTGGGTGAATGTGTAACGTATCCCTACTTTCCGTAAAGAGTGTTTCATAATAACCTTTCCATTTGTCCATTGGTATTAGCTGTACCCTGGTGGTCTGTTTTCCTGGAGCTTTTACTCTGTTGATGAATTTCCATGACTCAGTGCATTTTTTTCCTCCCAAATATGTGTTAATTTCTTGACATTTCTTGTCCCATATTTCTCGTTTTGCAGTTCTTATTCTGTGTCTTGTTGTTCGTTTTATTTCTAAATATGTCTCTCGATCTTGTTGTTCTTTACTACTTAACCACTTTTTGTAGGCATCCTTCTTTCCTTTGACTAAGTCATATATTTCTTCACTCCACCATATATTTTTACTCTGGGTCTGACATTTTATTCCAAGGGCTTCTTCCGCTGCACTCAGAATGCTGTTCAATATATTTATGTATATGTCTTCAACAGTTTTGTTTTGTGTTAGATTTGGTAGTTTTTCGTCCAGTCGTTTTTGGTATAATTGTCTTGTACTTTCGATAGTTAAACTTTCCAAGTTATACCTTTTAGATTCAATCATTTTGGTGTGAGTAGAGTTTGTGTTGGTTTATTCTATTATTCTGTGTCAAAATGGAAATATTATTTTGGCTCTTACTATGTAATGATCCGAGCCCCATGTTATTCCTCTATACGATCTTACGTCATTAATTTGAAGGGTCGTACTTTGTCTTACTATAACGTAATCTATTATTGACTTTAGATTCCTTGCTGGTTGAGTCCATGTATATGTGTCTATGTCTTTGTGTTTGTAAAAGCCATTTGTCACTTTCAAAAGGTGACTTTCACATATTTCTATTAGTCTTTCACTGTTATCATTTTGGTTTAGTTCTCCATGTGGGCCGATTATTTTACTGTTTGTTCTTCGCCCTACTCTTCCGTTAAAATCACCAAGAATTATAAGTTCTCTTGCATTTCCAATTTTTGTGATTTCTTCATTAACTTTTTCAAAACATTCATCCTTTTTAGCATACGGTTCGTCATCAGAAATTACACATATTCCAAGAATGGTGACTGGCTTTTGATTTATATCGAGATTGACTCTGATCATATTTTCATTTATAGTCTCAAAATCTGTGATCTTATTTTTGTGTTTTTTGTGTATTAAAACAGACACCCCTCTTTTTGCTCTTTCATGTTTAGGCACTCCACTAAATATGTGTACGAAGTTGTTATTTATTTCTGTGCCATTCCCTTTGCTTTTTGTCTCAGTTAGGGTAACAATATCCATATTTAGGGTACTTATTTCTTGAGTAACTTCCTCTATCTTTCCGCTAAGACCTTGTACGTTCCAGGTGCCAATATTCAATTTAATTGAATCCGTAAAGTAATTTGTTGGTATCCATAAATTTGATAGTATACCTCAAGAAAGAGCTGTCTATTTAAAGTTGCCGCTTGCTAAAGACTTTACGTTAAACTGCCTCCGCAGAACTTCTGCCACTTTACTTGCAAATTCAGGAGGTGCCATAACAATGTTGAAAATACATGGCGAGTGGAAGTCCTCAACTATAGCCGAAGTAAAACCAGTATTTGTGAAAAAAATTTGACAAATGTAGGAACTACTTATGAGGCAAATCAAACTAGTAATATAGCGAATGTAAAGAGAACGATAGCTGAGGAAAGAAAAGGTGGCCTATTTATTCAAAATTGTAGTAATTTTACTATTAATGTTAATAACCAAAAATATGTTTTTTAAATCCGTGTCAAAAATATTATGTAATTGTTAATAAATAATTAATAAATGTCTTTTGTCAAAAAATTTCAAATGTTTTAATCCCATGGATACTAACCATTTTGCTGCCTAGGCAGGAAAGTCCTTGTACTGTCTAGGCAGAAAAAGTAGTACTTATTTACTGTTAATCGGAGGAAAAAATCTTAATCAGGAAATTCACGTTATAAATAATAAATGGACGGACGGAAAATTGTCTGCAATTTGATGGTTCGAAAACAGGTTTATTTTGACTTTTGTGAACCGAGCCAAATTCTTTAAGGACAGTTTTTGTGAATAAAGATTTATGTAGGATAATGCCCGGGAAATAATTATTTATTATTAGCAGAAAAATTGTGATTATAAAGAAGTTATCTGATAAAAGAAGAACAGGACTAACACTTGGAGGAATTCCTAAATGATTTGCTTCATTAAGCTGTTGTGTATTATTAGGTGTAAATTTGCAATTATTATTGCTTCGGTGCATGCCAGGATATGAATATATTTTTAATTCAAAAATAGACTTTTATGGCCTAGGTCGCGTCGTATAATATTACCTGTTTTGCCATCAACTGGTGTGTATATTGTGACGTATGTACGGTATCACTTTTTATGTCAACCAAGTTATTGCTTTTGGATTTGGTTACTACAGAGTGTACCGTCGCATCGGTAAAAAATATTGCCTTTAGTATTGACAACCTCTTGTATGTGCGATGAAAAATCTTAAAAAATTAATAAACTGTCTTAAACACTATTAATTGTGTTAACCTTTAGATTTAAGTTGAGTAATCAACAGCTGATCACGCATTAATTACACCATCGATGGGTCCTTCAGGAGTTATGAGGTGAGCTGGCAATATTGTACGTTTCGACGATCAGGTTCGAACTGAATGTTGCTTTCGATTAGTTAGAACTATTATTGTTCAGTTCACTTACGTTCAACAAAATTTTTGTCTGAATATTACTACATAGGGCGATTTATCATAAATGTAATTAAATGTCTCTACCTACGAAAGTTGTAGAAACCTGAGTATTTCGAAGACTAGTTTTTTATACAGGGTGTTTCAAAAAAGCGTACCCGACTATAGTTTAATGATACGCGTTTTCGTGCAGTCTAATTTCGGCCAGTCGCTAGTTCGTCCGTCTATCCGTTATCTTGCATTTTCAAATATTCTCAGTTTATTTCATAAAAATGGCACGTTCATACCCATACACGAATCAAAATATAAATCGGGGGTTTTACGACAAAATATTGCTCTACCTCATGAAATCCCATATTTTCGCGTGCATGAACTCTATGAAAATATTTGATCTTTTCCCGATAATTATTATTACGTGTGCTTCACACTTTATACCAGGCCTCTATTCAGCGAACTTTAATGTAATTTTATGTTCACCATTTACTGCATTTTCAAATACATAATGTCAGGTAGTGTTGTCAAAAGTCAAAAATGTTTTTTTTTTTATTTCAGATAATAACCTAATTTAGTAACATTTTTAGTCCATCGATTAGTGGAGATAATTTTATCAAAAAGCAACTTAGTCCAGTTCTAAAATCGCAATTTACCTACTTTTGATAACATATTGTAAAAAATAACGATGTTAAATTATCGCATTATAGGCTTATGATGCAGGTAAATGAAAACTGCCAATACAATAAACCATTACAAATTCATTAACATAACAAAATATCAACAAATTCACCGAAAAAGCCGTATCATCCATAAATAATGCCCAGCACCATCCAATACGTCAAGATGAAAAACGCCGGGTCCCTTACAACTTTTATATAATTTCACGGGGCTTTTGTCCTGGTTTTAAATCTGACATGTTCTCACAATTTCAAAAGGGACCCGTTACATATTCCGGGAGTCTAAAAATCGAGAGAAGCCTCTTGAAAAATTTTAACACCTGTTTATTCTTCAGCCCTACCGCTAGATTTATTTCTCTTTTATTATTTCGCATTGTATATAAATGGCTAAAATATGATGTGGGAGACTCTATCAGAAGATGATAAAGCATATTTGCGCCATTTAACATTTATTAAGGGGTATTATAGCTTGAAGGTAATGTGATGAAGGTTATGTCCGTATTAGCATCTATAAACGGAGGGTCCTATCCCCGTCCAGTGGTGTGCGGTGACATATTTATGTGGAGAAACGCACAGAAAGAGATGAAATTACATTTCATGTCCCGCGAAATTGTGTGCGCTTTCCCTGAGCTGTTGGGCTATAGGTTTTTTTTTTATTGGAAAGCAAATAAAGAAACCCTGTTTCGGGTTAAATTCAATTAAAGAGGTCTAGCCAAGCTTTTAACCGGGTGTTTTACGTCAATTCCTAAATTGATTAATGTCTTATACCTACCTTAAACTTATAAAAAACTTAACATAGTAAATAATATTAAAATGTCCCAGAAACCCCAACTTAGTCGCGTATTGACCATCAGATAATTGTTCTGTCACAGTGCACAGGAACATCATTTTAAGTGTGTTATTTGATTAGAAATTTCCCTATTTGCTTTTCAAAAAACGAAAAACACAATTTCATGTAGATTTTGTTGATAAATATGCAATATGCAATTCTTATTAGTGTTAATATGAGAACATGTCATTTTTTCAATTCGCTCTGTCAGAAATAAAAATGTGACGCCATAGGCCGAGAATAACAACCGCAGAGAAGCGACAACATAAATCCCGCCCAAAAATTGGGAGTGGGAGGTAAACCGGCCAACTGTCATCTCCACGTGCTTGTCAGTTTACTTTAGTCCGAGATTTATTTAGTAGAGTCGTCGACGACAAAATTTTTGCGTGAGCGCCAGTGTCCGTTGGTTTATTATTGAAGTGACTTCTTAAATGAGGGTAAAGTCAGAAAAAATTAAACGCTTATCAAATTGAAACGCTTTTCAAAGTGAAACGCCCCTTTAATTAATTAAGCATGTTCCAGTATAGCTAGAGGGCTGATATTTTTAGGACATGTAGCCGGGGTAAAATGACGATCCTGGAAAATAAGTGGAGACTAAGTGAAACTAACCGAAAGTTGAATCGACGACTAACCTAAACTAATATATGTGATATTCAAATTGATTTTAACGTATCGGAACCGCTTCAAATGACTAAAATAAGTTGAGAATAAGTGAAACTAACCGTGAGTTGATTGGACTACTAACCCAAACTAACCAAATCTATCAAAATTGGTTATAACGTATCGGAACCGGTTCATATAACTAAAATAAGTTGAGACTAAGTGAAACTAACCGAAAGTTGATTGGACGACTAACCCAAACTAATCAACTCTATTAAAATTGATTATAACGTATCGGAATCGGTCCGGATGTAAAAAGTCAATCAGTTACACGTACTATTAACATATGTCAAAAGAAACAAATAATTATGTATGTACGAATATGTCATAATGGATATATCGTTGTAATGTCATTGTAATATGTCAAAATGTAAGTTAAAATTTTGTAAATTCATTCCTTATTAAAATACGACTATGTACGATTCTGTCAATCAAACGTTTTAAGAAAATGTCAAATGTGACGCATGAATATATTCGTCAATATTTTCCTTAATATAACAGATATCGAAAAAATTTAATAAAACATTTGTATTTTTCGATTCTCTATCGTTTGGAAATAAAATATGACACGTACAGCTGTCACATTTGACAGTTACAGCTGTGAAATTTGTTTATATTAATCTGACATATGTCAAAATACATTGTTAACATTTTGACATATATTTTTAATCATTAAAAAATGTAGCTAATTTTATGTTACATATTATGGGTTAATATGACAGTGAAAGATGTTACATAAGTTTTGATTTTTTTTTCCACAACATTAATGCCGTTATTTGACGTATGCCATTTTTTAAAAAAATATGTACAAATTATTCATTAACTATATATTATTATGACTATCTCCTTAAATTAACCCATTGTTTTATGCTAACTGTTTGTGTAAATGTGAATATGATTAACCAATATTTCTTTGTATTATCAATTGTATAGTATTACGCTATATTTTATATGATTGAAATTTGAACTTGACACATGAAAATAATGAAAAAATGTTATAAATGAACACGATATATGTTTCAGATATATTTTCAATTATCTATAGAATAATGACAGTTGGAATAAATTGGTTTGTGCCGAAAAATATGTTTTGAATTTCTCTACAATATATCTTAATACTTTTTTTTTTGGAAAGGACCTTTAATAACAAAGTTATTTCAAATAAATGAAATGAATCAAACTTTTCGGTTTCCTATTGTATTTCATTAATTTTTTCTCACTTAATTATTAACTAAACAGAAAAAAATATACGACATTTTTTGTATAGCTTTTATTACTCTATCAATTACCGATTTATTAATTTAGAAGAATTCGAACCTTTTCAAAAATGTTATGAGAGAGCGGCGCAGACGCATGTCTGCATCCGTTACGTCAAAGATTTAGTAAAGTTATGGTATTTTTTTATTTTCAAGTGGAACTTATCAATATGGTGATCATCCACCTTCTTTACTTGTTTAAATTTCGGACCCTATTGCATTGCATTCTTTAATGATTAAAAATATATGTCAAGATATAATACTTAAATATGTCAAAATGTTAACGATATATTTTGACATATGTCAGATTAATATAAATGAATTTGACAGCTGTAACTATCAAATGTGACAGTTGCACGTGTCATACTTTATTTCCAAACGATAGAACATCGAAAAATACAAATATTTTGTTAAATAATTTTTCGATATGTTATATTAAGGGAAATATTGACGAATATATTCATCTGTCACATTTGACATTTTCTTAAAACGTTTGATTGACAGAATCGTACATAGTCGTCTTTTAAAAAGAAATGAATTTACAATATTTTAACATACATTTTGACATATTACAATGACATTACAACGATATATCGATCATGAAATATTCGTATATACATAATTTTTTATTTCTTTATATGTTAACAGTACGTGTAACTGATTGACTTTTTACATCCGGACCGGTTGCGATACGTCATAATCAATTTTAATATATTTGGTTAGTTTAGGTTAGTCGTTCAAACAACTTTCGATTAGTTTCACTTAGTCTCAACTTATTTTAGTCATTTGAACCGGTTCCGATACGTTATAACCAATTTTGATAGATTTGGTTAGTTTGGGTTAGTAGTCCAATCAACTTTCGGTTAGTTTCACTTATTCTCAACTTATTTTAGTCATTTGAAGCGGTTCCGACACGTAATAAACAATTTTAATAGAGTTGGTTAGTTTGGGTTAGTCGTCGAATCAACTTTCAGTTAGTTTCACTTAGTCTCAACTTATTTTGGTCATTTGAACCGGTGCCGATATGTTACAATCAATTTTGATAGATTTGGCTAGATTAGGTTACTAGTCCAATCAACTTTCGGTTAATTTCACTTATTCTCAACTTATTTTAGTAATTTGAAGCGGTTCCGATCCGTTATAATCAATTTTAATAGATTTGGTTAGTTTGGGCTAGTCGTCGAAACAACTTTGGGTTAGTTTCACTTAGTCTCAACTTATTTGAGCCGAATCCGATACGCTATAAACAATTTTAATAGCTTTGGTTAGTTTGTGTTAGTCGTCCAGTCAATGATACGAAAATTTCGTAACGCAAGACGAAAACATAAATCATCTCGTGATGCGACCTCGAAAAATCACTCTCACGAAACCAAAGAAGTATTCACTTCAAAAAGGTTAGAACGCGACAAATCAGAGTTTAAAACGTTAAATCCTAAAAGATAACTACTATTCATAATACATTTCTAATAAAGTAAATAATAAACATGTAATTAACTACATGTTTTATCGGTGTATAGCATTTCTTTTCCCTTCATTACATTTATCTCAGTGTATTAAACTGGCCATCTGTCACATATGACAAATTGAACTTGGCTCTCCAACTTCAAAGGTGCCGACGGGTTTTGTCGCTTCTCTGCGGTTGTTATTCTCAGCCATGGGTATTCGGTAGTAGTCACGTAATAAGATTGCCGTGTGTTTTGTTAGTTTATACTTACCTTTTTTGCAATACATATTCTTTAAAATCAAACAGTGTCTTTGAAACCAATTTGAACCACGGAGCTCTACAGGTTATGGGCCCAGAGCAGTGCTAAATTTACGTATTAAAGAAACACAAGAAAAATTTAAAGGTCAGTCAAGGTTAAAGAGGTCAAGTGTAGAAAAGTCGCCGTGAAAACCAAAAACAAAATGTCGGGAACACAACGACTGCGAATCTAAAAGCTTTTGATGGAAATGGTATTGGGAATTGGGAATTTAGAGTCAAGCTTCTCCTTGAGTAGAATGAAGTTCTGGAAGTTTTAACTGAGGTGCTCCCTACAGAGGCTAACGAGTTAGCAGCATGGAAGAAGAGTGATCTTAAGGCAGGAATATCCTCGTTCAGTGTATAAGCGACAATATGATAGAAATGGTTCGCAATAAAACAACGGCAAAAGAAATTATGAATACTTTGAGTGGGACATATGCAAAGAGTGGCGTAGCCTCACAGGTGCAGCTTCAGAGAAAGTTGAGGAACATGAAGTATCAAGTTGGTGATTCTCTGAATAACTATATTGTAGAATTTGAGAGAACTGTTACCGATTTGAAAAATGTCGAAGGTAAAATTGATGATATAGAAACTATAAGTCAACTTCTAGCATCTATATCAGAGCCTCAATATCAAAGCATAGTAACTGCTATAGATATCTTGCTTTCACAACCGAATGCAAATGTGACACTTGATTTTGTCAAAAATAAGCTATTAGCAGAATAAGATAAATTCAGGACTAGTTCAACATCGAAAGGAAGCTCTTCAGCTTTTTATGGCGCAAACAGAAGACATTTTAAGAAAAAAATTTCCTTCAAGTGCTATTTATGTGGAAAAACTGGTCACAAAAAGGCAGACTGCTGCAGATTATGAAGGGACATTACATTTAATTTCACAATATCGGCAGAAAATTTAATTAGAAAATGTTTTTGCATGTGAAAATTTAACACATAACTTATTTACTAAAACAGAGTTTTATCCACAATACCGAAACAGAATATTTGCACTCGACGCGCGTTTCGTTAACGGTGTACAATGAAAAAGATTTATGGCATAAGAGGATGGGACATTCTTCAAAATATCCACCAAACGGAGTTTGTAATTTTTGTTTGGAAGAAAAACAAACAAAGACTTTTTTTTAAAAAATTACCAGATGAGAGAAAAGCCTTGGAATGTGTCTCAAGTGATGTTTGTGGCCCGCTTAATCCAAACTCAGATAATGGTAAGAGATATTTCATTTGTTTTATTGATCATTATTCTCATTTGGAGTACTGTATTTTATGCAAAATAAGAGCGAAACATTCCAGAAATTTATGGAATATATCGCCATGGTGCAGAATCAATTTCAGAAATTACCACAAAGGATGAGATGTGATAACGGTGTAGAATACATATCCCATGAAATGCGAAATTTTTGCAAACAGAACGGCATTAGACTTGAATACACCATACCAAGAACACCTGAGCAAAATGGAGTAGCAGAAAGGTATAACCGTACTGTTTTAGACAAAGCTAGATATCTAAATTTCCAGGCAAACATGGACAACATTTTTTGGCAGGAA
This sequence comes from Pissodes strobi, assembly GCA_016904865.1. Classification (NCBI taxonomy): domain Eukaryota; kingdom Metazoa; phylum Arthropoda; class Insecta; order Coleoptera; family Curculionidae; genus Pissodes; species Pissodes strobi. The sequence continues at coordinate 13,346 of JAEQML010066060.1, forward strand.
GCTGTAGCCACAGCAGCTTATCTAAACAATCGGATTCTTACTTCAACATTTCCAGATAATAAGGTACCAGCAGAGATTTGGTTTACACAAAAGCCAGATTTGTCCAAAATAAAAATCTTTGGATGTTTATCCTATGTGCATATTCCTATTGAAAATCGACATAATAAATTTGATAAGAGAAGTCAGAAAATGTATCTTATAGGATATACAAATAATGGATATAGTTTTTGGAATCCAGAAGAAGAAAAAGTAATAGTTGCTAAGAATGTTGTTTTCGATGAGACAAAGATGTTTGGAAATTCTAGGCAAAAAGAAAAAGCTATTATTCAATATGAAGACAGTGACCCCGTAAACATTTCTAATGAAGAAACTAAAATAGAAGACCAGGAAGGTACAGTGAACGGAAATGAAAGGCCAAAGAGAACCAGGAAAATGCCTGCATATCTCAAGGATTATGAATTAAATGATGAAGGAATGATGGCATTGTTTCTAGAAAGTTTTGACTCTCCACAAAACTACAAGGATGCCATGTCACAAGGATGCAATGAGGCAATAGAGTGTGAATTAAGTGCAATTTACAAAAATGACAGTTGGAAAGTGATAAAAAGACCCAAGGATGTAAAAGTGATAGACTCTAGATGGGCTTTTAGACGAAAAGATTTAAGTGAGGAAATATTTATTAAAAAGGCTCGACTAGTTGCCAGAGGCTATAAACAAGGACAGTATAATGACTTTGATGTGTTCACCTGTAGCGAGAATGATGTCCATTCGTGTGCTCTTATCCCTAAGTGTACAAAAAGACTTGTGCATTAATCAACTAGACTTTAAATGTGCTTTCTTAAATGGACACTTACCTGAACCAGTGTATATGGAGATACCTGAAGCAGTGAAAATAGACAATTCAACCAGTGAGTATGTATGTAAACTCAAAAAATCTCTGTATGGTTTAAAAAAGCCCCTAAGTGTTGACATCAAAAACTTCATACACATTTAACTGGTCTAAACTTTAAAATATCTAAATGTGATCCTTGTTTGTATTTTGACAATGATATTTATCTTGTATGTTGATGATATAATCTTATTTTGTGAAAGTCAAGAAAAGTTAGGTGTTTTTAAAAAGAAAATAACGTCAATTTTTGAAATGCATGATCTTTCTCCAAAATGTCAAGATAATTTTAGCTTAAACTTTTTAGGTTTAAAAATTGAGAAAGGGAATAATAAATTATTTTTAAGTCAAACAGATTTGATTCAAAAAGTTTAGTCAAAGTTCAATATGCAAAATTGTAAAACAATGAATATTCCAATCCAAGTGAAATTAAATCTAAGTGATAATAATGAAAATAATGAAAATTTGCCTTATAGAGAGTTAATAGGATTTTTAATGTATATAATGCTAGGTACAAGACCTGATCTATGTTATTCTATTTACTTTTTTAGTCGTTTTCAAAATTGTTTTGGTAGTGAGCACTGGAAATACTTAAAAAATGTTTTGAGATACTTAAAAGGTACAGAAAATTTTGGTATTTTATATGAAAAGATAGTTCAATCAAATCAGATCATAAGTGCTTATATTGACGCTGATTGTGCATGTGATATGAAAAGCATTACAGGATTTGGAATTAATATTTTTAATAATTTTGTTTTCTGGAAGTCCAAAAAGCAAGCGACAGTCTCTTTGAGCAGTTCTGAGGCAGAATACATTGCACTATCCGATTGTATAGGATTATCCAACGAGGACTAGACAAGGCGATTTTTTGACTTTCCCTGTACTTTTATAAAACAACTGAAATAGCCATCTTATGTAATTTTCTCCCACGAATTCGGATCTGTTCAGCAAAAAACAATTGAACATCAAACGCGGGGTAAATCACTAGGGAATTTTAGTGTACATTTAAGTACAAGATAAGGAACTGTAGGAGAATTTCGGGAAATTTCGAGGTATTTTTGGGAATTTCGAGATATTTCGGGAAATTTTAAGGTATTTCGGGGAATTTCGAGGTATTTCGGGGAATTTCGAGGGAATTTTCGGGAACTCCGGGGAATTTCAAACATATAATATGCACAAAATTTCATAAGATTGATATGATAAATTGAGTATGACCCGATTACTAATAAAATACTGGGATTTGTTTCCATTAAAAGATGGTGTTTCCAATAATGATGCTTACGTAGCTACATCGCCAGAAACAATCGAGAGCTCCATTTGAACAACGGAAAAAGCAAATTATGCCTTCTGTATAATGGTGCAACCTTTGGATACAAATTCTCCTGCTTACTGTTTGGCAGTATTTGGAACAAATGATAAATTCAATAGCTCTGATATATCAATGAGATGGACGAAAATGACTGCAGAGACCTCAACTTATGGTATAAAAATAATAGGTTATTCTTCTGATGGAGATACTCGACTTTTTAAGGCAATGAAAATAAAGGCAACGATGACCGAAGATAAGCAATGGTCCCACATGAATGATAAAAATAACTTTTTGTGTTTTCAGGATCAAACTCATGTTTTAACCAACTTAAGGACAAGATTTTTAAAACCAGGAGTAAAGCTTCCAATGAGAAAATATATGACAACCGTAGAGCATCTCGACACTCTTATGAAATACAAATCTAAAGACGAACATTAGCTTAGAAGGTCCGACAATACTTTGGAAGGCAAAATGAATTTTAATTCAGCAAGCAAAATAAGTACCAAAGTTGTGCAAGAGTAACTTAGCAATAGTAATGGTATCTACTAATATATACTTACAAATTATTGACTACTTAATTGCTACCTTGATTGATAAAGACGAAAATTTGAACAATAGAATATACAAAATTTGGTATTTAGTATTTTTTTCTGAGACTCTGGCGTAAGTGGATTAAACGTGAGTTACAATACGGTTTACAAGAAAATTATGTAACGCTTAATTGCTACACTTGCTTTGAGATAATTGCTCATATGCTAATTAAACTGATTGAACTTTTCAAATAAAGCGATGTTCTTGATGCAAAGATGTTCTGTCCCTGGCTCCTCAGCAGTCAGCCTTGCGAGGCGATGTATAGATCAGCAAGGTCATTAACGTCAACTTTCTCTACTGTAGTGAACTTTAGCATAAAGGATGTGTTAGGAAGAATTGACTGAATATCTTTTTTAAATAACGTAATAAATGACTTAAAAAACGGATATATATTTTCGAGAGAAACAAAAAGAGAAAAAATGCAAAACAATTATACTGTTAATGAAGACATTATCAAAAATGCGGACATAGAGAAAATAGTAAACACTGCTTTAAAAGATGCATTAAATGATAGGGAATTTAGAAATGGAAATAACAGAAGAAGACTGTTATTCGTTAGATATTAAATAAAGTAAGAATGTAAGCAATTCTGGAAACTTAGATATCGATCTCGACTTAGACCTTCACTCAGACAAACTAACAGATTTTGAAATGGATGCCGAAATTTCAAGTCACCAAGAAGAACCTGAAAACACACTGCAAACACAGATTTTCAATGACGATTTTATTTTGGATAGTGAACAAGTCTGAATGTGCCTATCCGTTTCGGATGTTGGCGACAAGCAGGGCAATTTGAACCTTACTGACTGCTGTTCTAAACAGTCCTCATGTTGACAGGGAAAACCAAGTTCAACCAGGAGATTTTGCGCCTTCCAGGTCCTCTTCTGCCAGAAACCTTTCCCTGGAGTATCAACTGAAGCAGACTCTTCTTTTTTGGTTTCCCATGTGTCCGAAATATTCTAACTTTCTTGTTTTAATTATATCTATTATTTCGGGCTCTTTTTGAAGCATTTCCAGAACTGACTTATTGGAAAAGTGATCAAACCAGGACATTCTAAGAATTCTTCTGTATAGCCAAATGTCAAATGCTTCAGATTTCCTTGTGGACGCTTCTGTCAACGTCTAAGACTCGGCACCATACAGGAGCACAGACCAGACATAACATTTAAGCAGTCTTAGTTTGGTGTGTAAATTAAGGTCTCTGCTCTTAAATAAATTCCCCCATTTTAACAAAAGTGGCTCTTGCTTTTTCTATGCGGCACTTTACCTCTACAGAGTGATCCGATTGCTCATTAATTGTAGTACCTAAATATGTGTAATTAGTAACTCTTTCAATTTACCAGTTGGGCAAGCTGTATATGTAATGTTTACTAATTACCATGAACTTGGTTTTCTTGACATTAAGAGATAATCCGTACTCAGAGCTAGCGTCAACGTCACGATTCATTAATTCCTGGAGACCACGCAGAGAATCAGCGAACACAACGGTATCATCCGCGTAACGTATATTGTTTAGTCTCTCCATTAATCAATACTCCAGCGTCCGTATTTTCTAGTGCTGTGTTAAATATATGCTCCGAGTACATGTTAAACAGAGTAGGAGATAAAACACATCTCTGTCTAACACGAGAGTGTTAGATAGGGAAAGTTATTTTAGTCCTTTTATAAAAATCAATTTACCGCAAAATAAAACTGCTATATTAAAAAAATCAAGTTATTGTTGGTTACTTAGTGACAACAACGGAAAAGTTAGCAGCGACCGACTAAAAAGGTTTATAATTTCAGAGAAAAAAATGGGCGCAAAACTCGGCGCACAACTGTTGAAAATAAGCTAGACAAAAACCAAAACCCGAGAAAAAAGTTGACGCAAAAATTCTCGCAAAAATCAAAAAATTATAATTCTGGAGACGATACCGTAAATGACACGGAGGACGAAACGGATAATAATTATAACAACATAATTTACGACGGCTCAACGGACACAAACATTTTCAGTTAGAAACAGAGAAAGATGCAGTCGAGGACACAGTGAGAAGATATAAGAAATCCTCGGATAGGGCCTTGGACGAATCAGTAGTATCCTCGGCAGTTGCAGAGCTGAAGACTCTGTATATTGACTGTGAATGGTACTATGCAGTTTTTTATATGGAAGATTGGTTCACCGGAAAGGTGTTAGAAAAAGTTAGAGATAAATTTAAAATGATGTTCTTAAAGAGAGAAAATAATGAATTTTTATGGTCAGAGAAAGAGGGCATTGCTAAAGTGGAGCAAAAGTATATCTTTTATGGTTCAATTACTCTTTTGGGTTCCCACCGAGGTTCCGACCCATTTCAGTTAAAACGGGTTGATTTTTTAAATATTAGTAGAAAATATGGCGATATAAGAAACAGTTTATAAAAATGTTATATCCTGTAAAAAATATTTTGCGTTATGTTATTGTTAGGCTATATATGATATGATGTGCTCGAGGATGCGTGTCCTAAAAGAAAAGCCTGACTTTTTAGTTATTACGATTTTTTTGGATTTTTAAAGTTGGAGATTATTCGTAAGAATGTCTTCTGCAAAAAAAATTGTGATGAGTTTTTCTTTCTTTGTTATATCCTCGGTTATATCTTATTTAAGAATATTTTGCGTTATTCTTTTTTAATAAGCATTATTATTATAGATATGCATATTTAATTGTTTAGCATCTTAAACAACAATTTTTGACTCACTTCTTAAACCTATTAAGATATTTGGTAAATTTTCGCCTAAGTTTGTATAAGAATAAATTTTTTATTTTTATTTTTAGCATTTGAACTAAAAAGAGTCAAAGGCATCTATTTTATATTAGTTTAGTTTTATTCGAGGTTTTATTTCTTGCCAAAGAACATTCTGTGTTGTTGACATGTAAGTTTGTTTTGTTTTTAATTTGATATAAATAAAAGTATAATTAACTTTTTTGTCTTTCATTAATTTTTCCGAGAGTTTCTCTGTCTTAATACATATTTTAAATAAGAGTATTTAATAAAACGGTATACTGCACTAGGTAGTTATTATATATTATCCAACTATTATTTAGTTAGAGAAAATATTCACAGATATACTTATTCACGTTTTAATAGAGAATAACTGTTGTGACGTCATAAAAAAATATAATTTTGCAGGAATTTCAAGAGAACTTTGGGGAATTGCGGGAATTTTCGTGGAATTGCAAACAACTTAAAGGAATCAAGGGTATTTTGAAAGTTTAGGGGTATTTCGAGGAAGTTCAAAGAATTTTAGGGAATTTCGGGGAATTTTTCATAAAAGAGGAATTTCAGTGTATACATTTTATTAGTGATTTACCCCTCGACATCACATAAAAGTGCTAGGGGTCACTTTGATATTTTTTTAAATGGAACACCCTGTATATTACTACATTTTTGGACTCTCTAGAAAAATATAATAGTATATTATTTTATATGGAGGAAAAGTGATACTTTTCATGGCGCGCTCGTGTTTAACAGCCGAACGGAGTGAGTCTGGTAATAGAGAGCAAGCCATGAAAAGTAACTTTTCCTCCAAATAAAATATGTTGTTTTTTCTTCAAATGTCGACAAATTAATGCAAAAACATCTCTTTTTAATGGTAATAATATCTAATTATTATTAAAGATAAGTGGGTTCGCAAGGCGGCGTAGACCACGGTCGTAGGTGGCCTTGCTTAGACCGGTGTCGGTGAATATAATGTAACATAAAGCTGTCAGTGGACACTGTCAACAATAATTATTTTTTTAAGTTTGCGTCTCCGATTGGGTTTTAATTCCGTATTGATAAGCAGTTATTGAGTAAGGTCGATTAAATAATAACCAATTTGTTCCTAAATTAGTGATTTTTACAAATGCAGTGCACAAATTGAGTGATAAATACAAATTGTAGTTTAATAAATCTTGAGTTGTTGACGCTTATTAGTCTGTTTGTATTGTATCTATGTTGATATGACAACACTTTTACCTCCGCCGGCGGAAAAGTGAAAAGTAAAGCTCCGGCGGAGGAAAAACGAAACTTCACGGCCGCCTACACAGTCGAGTAATGACGGATTTACTGACGTTTGAAGAAAAACATATTTTGTGTATAATATCCTATACCTATCTTTAGCTGTTTACCAAATATTGACAGTTGAAAGTCGGGCATTTTGACACTTTGACAGGCTCTAAAATCTAAACC
>JAEQML010066061.1:0-20315 GCA_016904865.1 Pissodes strobi
AGGACATTCTACAATAGTAAGCAAACGCTCAATGCCAGTTGCATATTAAACATTACACGTGAAGCTTGTGGTGATTCATAATTTTCATAATTTCAACATTGATTTCAGTGAATGGGTATGTACGTATAGTCTTGTCAGCATGTGTCGTTAATTTTTGTATGTTTCAATTAGTGGTGTGGTGCACAGCGAAGTTAATTGTTTTTGTGCATTGATGAGTAAATTCTTAATATTTTACGTTTTTTGATTTAAAAACTTTGATTAGATTAAAATTCAAATCTTCTCCTATGAAACGTATTTGTTGAATTTTTTTAAATTAAAATATTTTCAGTACAGTTCGCATAGAAGCAAAAAATTTCATGTGAGGCTCCTTTAGGGGGTCGGTTGGCGCATACCCCAGATGTAAGTTTAGTAATTTATTTTAGCATAATGCGCTCCTATAAAAGAAAATCGGAAAAGGCTAACAGCTCGCGTTGGATACTTTCGGAATCGCCAGGTAAAAATAATACTAAATACAAAAGAATTTTGTATAATTTTTGCCCCAAGGCCAATGTTCATTAAGATAGGAAAACACCTGCATTGAAGTGTTTAAAAATACTTCTATAGGCGTCCTTTTTATCCCTATAGCTTTTCTCATTTTTAATTCAAGAAGCAAAGCCTTTTTTTAAACCCCACTCTGCTACTCAAACTGCAAAACTTTTTTTTAGGTGTGCCGACCAACAAGAAAATCTCCTGTAGGATTATCTTAAAATTGCAAGCTACATATATTTTGGACTATTGCTAAAAGACATGCGTATTAATATACTAGACGCTAGCGAGGTGCAAGTCACGGATAGTCCTGACCAAGAATGTTTACATTTGAGATGTCATATTTCAATTTTCGCATGGCCCTCCGCTTGCTTCGCTCGCTACGGGGGCTCTAGAAAAGGAAACTAACCAAGGGCTAACCCAAACTAAACCAAGGATACCCAAAATCAAGAAAAAACTGTTTAGATAAAAAAAAGCAACGGGATTTGAACCCGGGCCGCCGCGCCGGAGTGAAACCCAACCATCTAGACCCCTCGACCACGAGGGCTCTAGCGACAAACGAGATACGCTAGCGTCTTGCTTTTGATTGATCAAGACTATCCGTGACTTGCACCTCTCTAGATGCTAATTATGAATATATCACTGTTTTAAAAATTTAATTTGCACAGGCCTGGTGTAGACTGATTCACATACTGTTTAAAAAGACCGGCTCTTGCAGTAAGAGCTCCTGAAGCAACTTGCTTAGTACGCGCTTCGAGTTTTATCAAAGAAAATATTTCAAAATACTTTTACAATTTGCAAACAGTTTTAAACTGTTCAAAACTAGAACCGGACCAAATCTTTAACATGGGTAAAACAGGAAATGATGTTGTATAAAAACCTAATGGAGTAATTGCGAAACGTGGATTTAAGCAAGTGGTTAACATGGATAAAACCGGAATTGCTACTCTACAAAAACCTAATAGAGTAACTGCTAGACGTGGATTTAAGTAAGTACATCGCATAACATGCCAGGAATGCTGTACTTTGGTGGTTGTGGCCTTAGCAGTGTCTGCAACAGGAAAATATCATTTTTTATTTTCCAACGGTTCATTTTAAACAACATTGTTTAGTATGTGGCTCTCCTGGATCTGTTGGTGGATACAGGGGGTGCTTGAAAACGACAAATTTTCAAAATCACCCCGTAGCTCAGAAACTAAGACAGCCACGAGAAATGTAATTATGGCATCTTTCATTTTATCAAAAAGTATCGCGCAACCGCATCTTTTTATCTCCACTCATAAGCGAGGAATCCCATAAAACACTTGTTAAAAAGTAACAATGCATCTTTTAATTTTATTTATGAAAATAAGTATAGACTATATTATATTTTTAGAAAGCCCATAACGAGGTAGTTAATATAAAAAAATAATATACAGGGTGTTCCATTAAAAAAAAACAACTTTAGTCAATATCTCAAAAACTGAAAAATTGAAAAAATCTAACTACACCACTGGAATCTACGTAAAAAAATGCATAAAAACATTTTTCACCTTTCCGATAAGATAAACAATAACTGAGATACGAGGGGGGTTCAAAAATGCAACGTTTTCAATTTCGCCCTGTATCTTAGAAACTAAGAGGGCTAGGACAAATCTGGATGTGGCATCTTTTGTTTAACAAAGAAGTAGCCAACTATTGCGAAAACCGCATCCTTGTATCTCTACCCATAAGCGAGAAACCCCGTAAACCACACGAAAATGGGACACCCTATACATACGAGAAGAAAATTAATGTTCACGTCCTCTTGCACCATGCCATTTAGAGTCATTACCAAAATCCGCGCCTAGAATTCAGAAACCCGAATATAATAAAAGGAGCCTGCAATACTAACAGATATATCAATTAAAAGTGCGCTTGAATGAGAGCAAAAAACTGTAAAATCAGCAAGAAAAATCTATCACTCAACGTGTGTGTCATGGACGTTGGATTTGAAGCGCTGTAGTTTGTAGTTTTCGGGAAAGACGTTACTCGGAAGTCCATTTCAGAGCTGCAAATAAAGAATGCTTTACGAAAAAGAAACACAAAAAGACTAACAAAACTAACAAAATAATTTAGTCAGATGAAGAGTTGTGCTTTTGTCTCTATTGCATGGATACTTACAAAAATAGTGTCTCATCGGAAGATTGGACACAATGCCCAAATTGCAAAATGTGTGCACACGAAACTTGGGTTGATAATCCTGGTATATTTTTTGTTTCTCTTGGTTTGTCTAAATTGTGAAAGCAACCAGTATTTTACATTTTCTCTTATATTCAAATACTTTTGATTTTTTGCCATTTCTTAGAATATTTTTCCTAAAGCAGTTGGTATTTTGTAACCTACTTAATGTTTTAATCTTTGTTTTATATTATAGTTAAAAACGTTTTCCTCTACTATGCTTTTAAAATATTCTGATTTTATATTACTTTTTCTGCGCCAACCCACTTTACTGATTTTATATTAATTTTTCTGTGACAACCAATTTTGATGGGTCTGCGTTAACCAATCCCGGAACGGGGCTAGTTGGCGTATGCTCACATATATTTAAAAAATAAATATTGCACCATAACTGAAAGTATTTGATTTTAATTTTTGACAATATCCCATAAAAGAATCATTAAATTTTCTTAGTAGGATGCAAATGATCGACAAAATATTTGAATTTAGTCTGCGATCACAAATATGCGTCAACCAGCCAGCCCCAGTCTCCCTAATTTTGAACTGCTACTCTTTGGACATAAAGTCCGTAAAATACGTAATAATATTGTACCGCTAATTAATGTCTCTTGATCCACATTAAACTCTAAATTCTACGCTTTTTCGGGATATAAAAATGTTCAAGTTTATGCAGAATTTGGGGACGAAGGTTGCTAGAATTAACACATGGCTGCACCAACGCTCTATGCTGAGGTATTGCATTAGATAAGCTAAACTTACACGGCGCTTCGCTTGACTTAGTTCATGAGACTACGAGCCAAAAGCCACGTCCCAAAAGCAGTGCCGTATTATTAATCTTTTAATATTTTATTTTAAGGTGTGTGCTTAAAAACAAACTACAGAAGTGAAAGCTTTTTTCCCATGGGTTCTGACAAACAACTTGTGCTATTTTCAAATAATACCGTCTTTATTCCTTAATACTGTATACAATTAAACACACTATTCTACTCTTATGACTTTACAACTAATAGATTTTTACAATTCAACACTCAATGATTAACTAACTAAAACACGCGTTTTGCACGCTATTTATTTCCTGTCGAAGATATTCGGGAACATTCCGAAAGCGACCCCACCTTCTCTGTTGTTCTCGGCCTTGGCCGCACTAAACATCGGGAAAGTAACAGAGCTGTGAGAAATGTCCTCTGTATGCGATTATTCATGCGGAAATAACGTAGACGCGGCAAGTTAGTTGTATAGGATAGCCGAAAAACATACAGATGGTCGTGAGCCGTGACAATATTTTAAGCTAAACATCATGTCAAAATATTGGAAGACGCATTCCTTTCAATTTCCCAAGATGCATCAAAAGCAAAGCTATCTATTCAGACTCGTAAAATTGTCGAAATATTGATTTTTTGCGATTGTCTGCATGTGTCAATTTAAACTTGATTTCCTCGTATCCCCTCTTTAATGTGTTAAAATTTGCTTGCTCTAAATTATTCGGTTTCCCAGTAATAGGTATAAATATTTCCTTTTTTCTAGCCTTCTTAATATAGCATACAATTGTAGGTTAATGCCAGACCTATATCTATCATCAATTTGAGCGTTCCCGAAATTTCATTCGCAACTATGTGCGTAGAACGATAATGCTATTACTAATAATCTTCTATCATATTATGGAAATGTACAACGTTACCAAGATATTAAGGATTATATTACAAACACCCTTTGCAGAAAACGTGGCCTTAAATACCCGAAAAATATACGTCTATGTACACAATCTGTTGCAGACAATGCAAATGCTACCTATTTGGAGTCCGGGCCACAAAAGCTCTAAATGTATGGCTGATAATTAATTTGCTAAGCTCTCGTGCTTTGTAGAGCTACAATTTAAAAATTTTGCTTGGGGTTTAATATATCATTAAGTGGACTATGTATACGATATCCAACTATTTATCGACATAATCGCAGCTTTGTTAATTGTGAAATTTGATTCTATCTTCCATAATATATTGGCATTATTGATGCTAACTATCCTACTACCAGTCATAATCAATCACAATATTTTATTAAAAAAAGGAAAGGTCTCAATCTGAAGGTAAGGACTATTATGGGTCAAAATTGATTTTTTGGGATTAAATACAGAATATTGTAAACGCCTAATTTTTAGTAACACGTTTTATTTCGCCAATACACCTTCGCGAGTACAGTTATCATAATTACATAACGCCATGAGTCGACTCTGCTATCGTACAATAACTATATCTACGCCTTATTTCTAATCTATCTATATACTCCGTATTATATATCACCGATTCGATTCTACTGCTGCGCCATTCGTTTTCCAGGGTTGTCACGTCCTCGCCTATTTGAACGTCGCACGTCGCCTCTCCAAAATTTGCTTGTTACATTCGGCCATCCTGCAACAATTAATACCCTCATTAATTTAACTCGCCAGTAAATCAACCAGTTCTTATCGATCTGTGCATTCGCCATAACACCAAATCGCCTACCCTAAGGGTTTCGCTTGCGGTTGCAACCTTTCGCCTTTTATCGAATATCACCTTTATATTACGCCGTTGTCAGATTTTCACTCGCCTTTAAATCGCCATAGCTCTCGCCTTTCGCCAACAGAGCATTCGCCATTTGCACCTCGCCAGTCAAACTCATTCGCGTGCACCTTTCAACCTGATCATTCGCACTATGCATCTCGCCAGTCAGACTCACTTGCATGCACCTCGGTGTTTTACACCTCCCCTCGCCAAAAAGTCAGCAAACGCCTTGCGCGTAAACGCCAGCCTGCGCCAGCAGTTGGAAATAGTATGCCTTGGGTACCCAAAATTCGCCAAACGCCTCTCTCAATTTGAGAATCGCCTCAGAAGACCGCAAAGTCTTCGCCGCCTTCGCCTGCGCATCACCCTGGACTTTCTTGCCCCTCCAATTCCACAACATCGGTTGATGGGCGCCGATATCTGTCAAAAGAGGAAAGAAAGCCAGTATACAAGTCGCCAGGGGAAGAGCAACCAAATGCCCTCGCATTCGCCTGTAGATCGAGAGGTAGACCGTCAATCAGACACGAAAGCGCCTTTGTGCCTAAAAGCCCACACCTTTCGATCAACGCCATTTTATCATGATAATAATGGGTCATGGTTTCGCCGTCCAATTTAACCCTCGCTATTATCTCCTTGAGCAGCTGAGCAAAGTCATGCACTCTAGGAAACGCCTTCCTAAGAGCCGCCTTCCAGTCTTCCCATGAGAGGTCATAGTCATCGAGCCGATTAAACCAGCCCCTTGCTGTGCCTTGCAATTTCGCCTGCATAAAATACGCTCTCTCATAGTTCGACCTTTCATGAATATCGCCCAACTGATCAATTTTGCTCAACCACCTGACTACGTTACAGTCCTGGCTGTCAGGATCGAAAGGGTCAAGAATGTCGCCGCCTGCCTTTACCCTTGACCCCATACATCCCAAACTGCAAGCGGAGTCCGCCTTATCGCTACAAGCATGCTCTACTACCGCCTGAGGAACGCGCTCACCTGATTTTTCGCCCTTCTTGTTGCCCTTGGTACCGCCAGTACCAACGGCCGCCCTTTGTTTCGTCGCCTTTACCATTTCGGCCGCCTTTTGCTTCGCCGCCCTTGCCATTTCGGCCGCCACAATCTGCTGGATACTAGTTGCCAAACCGCCTTTCAACAGCTTATGTACCATGGAGACTGTTTCGTCTTCCATCGCCGAATCGCCTTCGCCGTGGTCACCGTCGCTCAATTCAAACTCGTAATCGAGCTCTAACTCGTCACTTCTGCCTTTCTCCATAGGAAATCACTTGAAAAACGCCTTTTAAACACCAATGCCAACAAACACAGTTAAAATACGCCACAGTTTTTACAATAATCACTAATTAATTAGCACACACTTGTTTATTATTATCGTGAATATCTAAAAAATTGCCAAATGTCAATCCACTGTCAAGGATAGCAACAAACGTCCGCCTTTTGTTATGAGTTTTTGTGATATCGCCACTCACAAAAAAAGAAGAAGTTGCCACTGCGATTTAACTCGCCGAAATCGCGTATTTCACCGTTCTCCACAACAAATAACACAATACGTAGGTTATCCCACTTCTGATCTGTAAACGCCTAATTTTTAGTAACACGTTTTATTTCGCCAATACACCTTCGCCAGTACAGTTATCATAATTACATAACGCCATGAGTCGACTCTGCTATCGTACAATAACTATATATACGCCTTATTTCTAATCTATCTATATACTCCGTATTATATATCACCGATTCGATTCTACTGCTGCGCCATTCGTTTTCCAGGGTTGTCACGTCCTCGCCTATTTGAACGTCGCACGTCGCCTCTCCAAAATTTGCTTGTTACAATATTAAGTTTTACCTTTGTTTGGAGGTCGACTTAGTGCAAACTTGCTATAATCTCTAGTTTTTCAAAATACAGTTTGTCTTCATCTCCTAAGTCCTTAATTAATGTCGCATAGTTCATTCAGCATTTGTCGTACCGAACTCAAGCTTCGACCAGAGGTTGGTCCAACCTTACATTCTATCGACCAGATAGATCATATTTCTTCAAATAGAGTACGAAAAAACTGTTTTTTTTTTTGGAAGATCCAAGTTTCTTTTGAAAATTCCAGAAACAAATAATATTTTATCATTTTGCTAATGGGCTTTCAATTACACAACTCTTCCCGATTTAATGAATTTTTATTTCTTACAGTTGTTGAGATACCTGGATTTTATAATTTCCTGTTTGTGAAAAAATCTATCACAAGCTAACAGCTAAGTTATTTTAGATATTTATATGTCTAAAGCGAAGAATAAAATAAAATAATTTAAATAGATTATTATCATTTGTTTCCTTTTCATGCACTATACCTGTCCATGTGTGTCAAAAAACGGACGTCCATTGGACGAAGTACATTTTATTAATTAGCTATCCCTCGGATGTCCAACAAGGACGTCCATTGGAAGAAGTAGATGTCATAAATACGTTATCCAATGGACGTTCAATAAGGGCGACCAATGGACGTTCTTCATGGACATCCATCGGATGTACCTATCAGTTTGTGACATTTGTAGCATCCAATGGACGTCCATTGCATATCTTTCCGGGAAAATTTTGATGTCCTTTAGATATACATAATATCTGAGAACGAAGATCCATAAGATGTCCAATGAATATGTGAGTGCTGTTTGAGTACGTTCGTGACAGAATAGCTATTGTGAAATATCATTGTCAGAGTTTCAAGCAGTATCTTCGCCTTGCTCTTGGTGTATTGTTTGTTTGGTGCCTGGACTCAATCCATAACTGAACTTTTCACTCTTTTCGTCGCAGGTCAGTTGTCTTTTGAATTTTTATCTAACCACATTTTGAGAATTTCTCGTGGACGGTGGCTAATTCCCATTTAGTTTTCTTTGCAAAGATTCTGTTTCGCCCCCCTTTTCTGATTTCGGCGATTATCAAAACCCTTTACAGGTAAAATATTGTTTTTCTTGATATTCTTGTCTGGGTGCCTAAATGTTTCTTGCCTTATGTTTTAGGCAAATACCTTGAATATCTTGTTGTTCACAGAAGATATAAATCAAAAATATATAGCATGAACACATATACATACCATATCATTGAAACCAAGAAAAATAGATGTAAGATATATTTAATAAAATATATATACAGTGTGTGATTCATTATAAAACACCCATGTTTTCACTAAAATTCGGTTTTTAATAACCGACTCCATACATGCAAAAATTACGTGGAAGGAAAACACAGATTTATTTATGTATTTCCTTCCATAAAATTCTGCAATTAATTTAACCCACGAACTACATATGTAACATGACAAAAGTTATTAATTTCTTACACGAAATAAAGGTTTAATTAATAAGAATATATCTTCAAGTGTTTCCAAATGTAAGACAACCCGACACCACAAATAAAGAAAAATGGGGTTGGGGTGATGAAGACTAAGAATGCTTCCAGGATTGGAAACTATGCTCACATCGACTGATCAATAGCCTTTAGTCATTCTTGTTTATTAGTAGAAAATGAAAAGAGTCCATCGGTCAATCCCAGATGACGATCTATGGATCGGATTTACAGTCCCCAAAATCTAGTGGAAATTATCGATGGCGGGCAATCAAGAAGCAAAGCAAGCAAGCCAAGCGTGGCCCAAGCACGGCTCCGTCCAGCTTTCTCAACGTTGGATCATTTTTCACATGACATCTACTGAAACCGGGCAATCAATACGTGTCCTTTATTATCTCGTACTCTTTCAAAAGGCACGTTGATATTGATCGGCATTTCACATTGAAATCGAATGCACGCTTCCCTTTAATTCCAGAATAGGCACTAGAATTCATTTCTATTGGTCAGAATTATGTACGGCTGATTCACACGTTGGAAACTGACTCTGCTCCTTTTTCTAGGTAACTGTTAATAATTTTCCATGATTGAAAATTAAAAAAAGGGCGATTATTTCAATTTTTGGGGAATCATATTAATATTATGTATTGCACATGCGTCACTAGCAAAACCTAAGAAAAGTAATAGGAAAATTTGAGATAAAATTAGGTTCCTATTTACTATTTACCGGCCTATATTTAAGAAGTGTATGTATAACTATGATATATAGAGAGCCATATAATTTGAAGCAAAATAGCATGTCCTTTAATGAACATCTCCTAGACGTTCACATATATCTTGGACAACCAATACAATACAATACAACCTTTATTTTTCCAACGATACAATATTTGTATATGGACATCGTTAATTTACAAAAAGCATACATTAAAAAGAACAGCATGTAATACCTATTTCTAATGGTAATTCTAAATTTAAGGATGTAAGAATGTGCTAATATTATAATAACATTTCTCAACTAAAAGTCTTTCAACATTCTTTTAAAGGATAGTGAACTATTACAAGAACGAAATTTTTTGATCAGTTTAATCTATTCTTTGGTATTAAAAAGTTATCCTGGTAACGAGTATTATATGAATGATATTCATTATTTCTTAGGAATTTTTCCTTATTGTCAAACACAAAAAGACAAATTTGATATATTACAGCACACGGGACAGTTAAAATTTTAAATTCCTTAAAGAAGGGAACACAAGAAGTTCGACTTGACACACCCGCCATACAGCGGACCACACGTGTCTATGATTTAAAAACGGTATCTGCAAATGAAGAAGTGCCCTAGAATTGGACGGCGTACAAAATGCGTGAGTGTACCGTAGCATAGTAAACACTCGATAGCTGGTGTGGCTACAGAACAGTCCTTAAATTTAGAACAGCAAAACAGAGACTGTTCAGTCTGCCAGCCAAATTGCCAAATTAGTGATGGGCTTATTCGAATGAAAAATAACCTGTTATCCGGTTATTAAAATAACCTGTATTATTTGGTTTTCATTCCACAAGAATTCGAATGAAAAATAATCTGAACCTGTTACGTACGAATTCAAATACGAACACGAAGGAACACACCTCGCTCTCGCGTCGCGACGATCCGTCGAATGATAAACCAGCAAGGAGCGGTTTTAATTTAGTTATGAGTTATGAAGCAAGTTTCGATGTTTTAGCTCGAATATAAGATGAGTTTTAAAATTTCAAATGTACCGGTAATATGTGGAATTGTGGAATGTGGAAGCCGAACTTGGGGGCTTGAAAACTAGCGAATATTAAGTTAAGATTACATCATTTACTTTTATTGCGTACCTAACATAAAAAAATATCCAATTTTTGGCGCCTGAACGCATAAAAAGTGCAAATACAGCAATTTGTTGACATCTTCAACAAATCAAAATAAAATGCGCTCGCTTTTGATCCGACCGGCCGATATTTTTTGTTGCGATTAGTAAGCAGCCCCACATATTCCTTATTTCTTTCATACACTTCTTCGTAATAAATACGGTCTGCTTTCCAATACATAACACCAATTATCACCTAATGTTTGTTTAGTTTTGAGGTTATATATTGGAATTTAGAATGTAGGAGCATACATAAGTCTTAATATAGCTATAACAATATAATATGTACTCTTCATTATTAACACTATCATAGTACTATAAATACATCGCCAGAGAGAAATACTTTTTTGCAAAGTAGATTTTTAATAATTATGTTCATTACATATAATCAACACATCCAAGAATCATATTTTGGAGTTTAAGTATTTTTGATTGAAAAACGTAAAATGCTGTTTATTATATTTTGTTCAATAATATTGCGTAATCAAATATTTACTCGTATTCTATTGTTATTTACTTATTTATTAAGCCATGCTTAATAAGACAATTACGGCAGTTACGAGCTACGAATAAGATGCCGATGACGCTGAACCTCTTTCCTAACCGGCTGCGGTCGCTAACCTGAATTTATTCTAATGATTATTCAAATAATCATTCGGTTATTAATATTATTTGAATACAAATAATTCGGTTATCAAAATAATTCGGTTATGTCCATCACTAAGCCAAATCCAGACAATGTCTCTCCCATGACAAAGTATCGTCCAGGGCGAGACCGAGAAACTTAACAGATTTTTCACGGCTTAGCCGTGAACTTTGACACCATAGATCTAAATCCATATCCGCACGGGTTTGATTTGTATGGAAGACCATAAAATGAGTCTTAGAAATATTCAAGAAGAGGTTGTAGTTAACAAACCAATCATTCAGCTCTTTAATTGCCTCACTCGCTGCAACAGTCATGGAGGCATGTCTGCCATTCTTGACAACTGGTGTAGTATCATCAGCCAAAGCCACTATTTTACTTTCTGATAGGTCCGATGGTAGGGAGTTTACAAACAAGAGAAATAAAATAATTGGTCCTAGTATGGAACCCTGTGGTACGCCAATGTTTACATCTAGGCTTTTTGAGTTGTGCTTTTTCCCCGTTTGATCACCCACCTGAACAAACTGCTTTCGAAATCTCAAAAATAAAGAATACCAATTCAAAACACTCCCAGCAATGCCATACTGCTTCAATCTGTCAAGAATCAAGTCATGATCAACACAGTCAGATCACAGAATATCGCAACAGGGTGCTGGCCCGCTTGAAAACCCTCGACTACCTCATTCAAGAAAGACAAAATTGCTGTTGAAGTAGATTTTCCAGCTCAAAAGCCATGCTGACATGCAGATAATATATCATTGTCATTTAAGTGTTATATAAGTCTCTCAAGCATAGCATACTCAAATATTTTCGAAAAACAAAAGGTTAAAGCAATAGGGCGGTAATTTTCGGTCATCGCTGGATCTCCCTTCTTAAAGATTGGTATGATTTTTGAGCACTTTATAATATCTAGAAAGATTCCAGTCTCCAAAGAGGTGTTTACCAGATGCGTTATTAGCTCTAGACATGCCTCCAACATATATTTGGACGGATTTGTAATATATTGGACCTCCAAAATTGACCCATCCAATGAATGTATAAAACTGGGCATCTTTAGGCTATCCGTTAAAGGTACAGGATAATCTGTACCCAGATGACAATTCAATTCTAGAAATGAAATGTAACAAGAACACGAAGACGAATGTTATATTAAAGATAACCCACGAAAACCGAATGATATGTTATTTATGATGGAGGTATATGTCAACAGATAACTTTCACCACGAGGTAGTGGTGTAGATAAAATATTTTGAAACGATAAATCGTACGTTTCTTTTGGTTGTCATTTTCACCTCTTTTTACACTTTAAAAACCCTAATCAACTCTCCTCTTTTAGTAGATCAAAAATCCAAAAACTGAAGGAAGAAATGAACAGCAAAAGCGCTTCCAACCGCAATATACACTAAAGGTATCAACATAATTCGTCTAAGATTTCAATAAATAAGGCCTAGATACCCCAAGGTATAGATATAAAATGCATTCAAATTAGGGTCTACTATACCCATACAAGGTACATATTTTATGAGATCAATTAACTACAAAACCATTTAAATGCAAAAATAGGAACTAAACTCTGTTATCGACAAGCACATTCCCGAAACAAAATTTAACTTTAACCTCCCGAAACTTCCTTAACTCCAAATATTTCAGTTAAGGTAAGCACATTTATAGCTTCTTTCTCCTTTTCCGAAGAACAATGAAATAAAAGATATTGTCAATAAAAGATGGTCAAAACTATAGACCAGACATAGGTACTAATTATTAAATTTTACCCCGGAATTAATTGGGGAGGTTTTATTACCATGCTATGTACAACAACAGAAGATAATATCATTCTTACGTGTGTTTTTATTTTGGAATTTAATTAATAAATAAATGAACCTCCATGGAAAAGGTTTAGTTTCTGACAGAATGTTGAATGAAAAATATTAATCTGATAATAAAAAATTATACATATAGTATATAATTTAATAATTAATAATATACTGATTTTCGGACTGTTACAGCTGATTATTTTTGACAAGTAATTGAGGCAAAATATGTCAGTTAATGTTAAATACACTATTTTTTTTCTTAGGCATTTGAGTACTAAATTTAAACAGTTATATCGGGAGGGGGATGCAAATTTATTCGACAGAAATATTGTAGACGAAAACAGAAAATATGAATTTTTGGGTTAGTTTGGGTTAACCCAGGCACAGCTATTTTCAGGAAATCAATCTCGGGAACTCTCCTATAAGAAAGTTCTGTTACAATTTTCCGTACGAAATCGGGAAATATGCACAAATTGAGGTTAAATTGAAACATGCAGAAATTCGCAAAACAATTTAAAATTTACAATATTTCAGCAATCCAAAATTTACAATATTTCGGCAATTTTTGAGTCTGAATAGATAGCTCTGCTTTTGATGGATTATCAAGGAATACGTCATCCAATATGTTTAGATGACGTTTAGGTTAAAATATGTAGATCAGATTTATAGATTTATACGTTTTATTGCCTGAAATCTCACTGAAAACCGTTTAAAGGGAAAGATGGGTCAGAATCGAAAAACATAGTAATTTTTTGGTGATTACAGGCAGTTTCTGACAGATTCTATGGCAGATCTCGAGGCAAAATTTGACTTTTTGCCTGAAATCTCATTTTAAACAATTTGAAGATGGAAAATAGGACAGGATCGGAGAATTTTAACGATAAAAAGCTGATTTTATGGGATATTTTGAGTTATAATTTTACTTTAAACATCGAAGTTGTAGCAAGTTATTTCAAAATATAGAACGCAAAAAAATACTAATATATTCCATAGTATTAATCTCGCATTGTTAAAGTTTTCACCTCTGTCGTGTGATCTTTAGCGCAGACTAATTTATTACTTTTAAGTTTTATATCATTATTTTTTTAAAAATAAAAGTAATCCATAACTCCTTGTTTTTGGAACTTATTAACTTGAAACGAATTCTAATACAAACTTTTAATGTACGAATACATAAAAAAACCAGACTGCAGTGTGCGAGACCAAATGAGTAAAATAAATGTGTACGTGTAACAGCACGGACATGAAGCAAAATTCTCATCGCTTCATTTTTGCTGTAGGTACATCAGAATTTTTTTTTTGTTAAATTTATATTCCCTCATAAGTTCTAAAATCAGAAGTGACATCTTAGAAAAAAAAGGAAATTACCTATACATTATTATTAACAAAAATATGGATATACAAATTTTACCTAGTTTTGTATTTGTTCCATAATTTTTGTCAGAAGTGAATATTTCCATGTTTCCATGTACGTGGTTTGCAATATGTTTAAAGTTTGACACTCTCAAGAATCAAAATTAAATTCAACTAAAAACCAGGATGCGTAAAGTCGCAAAAATGTAAATCTTACTTAATAAAGCCTATCTGACTAATTGTCTCTTTTTTGGATAGAAATTGGTGGCCACGTTCTATAATTAATAATGTCACCTATACGCAATTCATGTTTTTATTTGAAATAGACATCAGGAAAATAAATAATAAAATTCTATTTATAAAATCGCATAGATTCCTGTTTACGGTATTATTTTATATATAACATATAACTTTTAAGTTTAAATCAAATTTGAATAAAAGCTCGTTTATCAAAAATCGTATTTTGTAAAGTATAAATTGCAACTGAAACTCGCAGAGAGAAATAACATCGAAAGTCCTTTTCCATGTTTTGAAATAAATTCTCATTTTGTTCCAGTTTCTATATGGTATTCAGTTTTCACATGAAACAAATAAATATTTTCCAATTGCACACGACTTTTATTCATTTTCCCATGAGTGGAAAGTTAGAAATTACAGTAATATAACTCTCTATGAGATCATTGCCATAAGCTTGAAAATCCCCCTCAGATATCCTCACATGCGGCAGCTATTTTAGTTACATCGGATTTCACTTTGGCTTCTATTTGTCCTGGTCATTTGACACCGTTCGAAGTTACTAGGGTATAATTTTTTCTGGGGCTGAAATGGGAAATCGAGGTGGATATAATGTAAAAGACGTTGGATGTTGACCCCTATCAGGAAAAAATCATTCGTTTTCTCTTAAGCATTCATTAGGTCATCTACCATGCCAATAAATTTATTGATTCTCTTAATTATTTGTATAGATAGCTAGTTAATTTTATTACCATGCTCTTTATTTTCTAATTTTATTTGATCCTTTCCACCTTAAATTAAAAGATTGAGAGTGAATAAAGTTAAATTAAGGAAATTTAACTTTAGAAATGCATAGGCCAGTGCAAAGTGTCATAGAAGCATGCAAATTAGGCCATGGCTCAAATACCGGAGAGTGAGTTAGTTTGGGTTAGTAATTTAAAAAGTGCCACCAACTTGTCAGAAAATTCCTGTGTCGTAATATGGATCTTGTTTTGATATAGGCTTCGCAACAACTAATATAGAGAATATCAACAATAAAACCAAATGCTAAGTCAATCCAGGATAAAATTAAACCAAAGCGGTTCAATTTATTGAGTCCAATTAATTCAAATCAATTATACATATAGATAACTAGTAGTTCCCTTTTAGAACACAATTACTATAACATAATAAATGAAACAGATAGATAAATCACCAGCATATCGGTTTACCTATTACTGACTCGGATCAATTAAAATAAATTAAAAAATGATAATTGCTTTGTAGTCCCTACCCCTACGGTACTCAATATTTCTTAAAATTATAGAGGCAGTATCGACCTAAATAATAGATAGTTAGTAATTTTACTTGGTTTTGATTCAACTTGGACAAGAAAGTTACTTCACATGAAGTAATACCGGAGGTAAAATAATTACTGAAAAAACTAAATTTAGATAAATAAGTCAGTGGCCGTTGATATATAGCAAAGCACTGATTATTAATTTAATCACAAACATTTTTAAGTAACTACTCAATTAAAGTTGTATAAAATGTTAGACTACTGTTTACTACTAATAATTACCTAACATAAAGCAAGTGACGTAAATGCAAATAAAACATAAACAAATATATATTAGCAAATAAAAAACCCGATGTGAAGTAAATAAAAGTCAACAGCTAGAAATTAGTTCGTAAGCTACACAGAACATGATCACGTACTCTTCAGACTTCCTGAGTCCACTCGGACGTTATAATAACTTGTATTAATAAGGAAAGAAACCTGTGAAATCTATTCTAGTATATCTAAAAGATATTAAAGTCGTTAATTTAGATTTTAGATTTTAGAATTTCCTTAAGTTAACGTGCAGCGAAACACATAAGTGTTAATGTATTAACTAAAGAACGGCAAGTAAAAAAAACACGTTTGAAATGCCGAGATTTAACTTACTTATGCCCAGTTTCTTAACGTATGGATATCTTTATTCTTCAAATATTTCCTATGACAACTATTGACTCTACTCTATCGAGCAGCGGTTATAAACCATAATTGGCGGGACATGGTTTGTTTACTATTAGATGGTTTGTTTACTATTTTACATCTAATATTTCACTCACGCATGGCTCTCCGCTCGCTTCGCTCGCTACGGGGGCTCAAGAAAAGGAAATTAACCAAGTGCTAACCCAAGGAGCACCCAAAATTAATAAAAAAAGAATTTTTCAAACAAAAAAGTCTTGCCACTGGCGGGAACCGAGCCCGCAGCGGGACGAATACAGTGAAAATCCCAGTTATTGAGCGGGTTTAGGCACCAAATCAATAAAACATCAAATTTAATAACACGATAAGACCTGAGACTCAAAAATAGGTCTGGTAAATGGCTTCCACAAGTAATTGAAAGAAAAACTTACCACCGCGATACTGACATAGTCATAACAAAGGCTGACTTTTGAAGAGTGCCATTATTAGATTATCTCCTGATGGAGATGATAAAAAGAACGCTACGTGCAAACTTAGCAGATGTCCTATCCAGAATTTAAACCAGCCAAGGGCCCCTACAAGCTTCGACACAAACAATAATTCCTTGTTATTTCTCTGACAAATCCTAAACAATGGTCACAAAGAGAATAGGTACTTAATTAGTTTTCCAATAATTTCACTAAATACGTCATCCTAATTAGTTGCTATACTAGTCAGCTACAGTCGATGTTCTACCTACTCGCCAAGGCACATTCTAAATATCCAATCCAAGTTATCTGTACACCATATCTGTAATATTTAATATTGCTGCAAACATTTTTGTATAAGTCATGGGTAGATAACATCATGGTTCAGAATACCTATACCCCTTCCATATTAGTACTAATAGAGCATGGTTTACTAAGACGACAGGAGTAAGGCAAAATATTAACGCAAGACATGATAACTGACACGATACCGAAATGTCAGATACGCAATAAAACTAATTTTAACCAGTGTTTCATTATAAACAATCAACGAGAACTAAAATAATATGACATTTTATGGCGATATATGTCCACATATATCGTCCACCATAAGGTCCAAAATGATATCGTACATTTGTTTGGCTGTTACTTTCATAACTTTTTACACAATAAAAACCCTAATTAACCCCGTGCCTATTAAGAAAATGAAAAATCCAAAGAAACAGAAGAAGAAAAGAACAGCGAAAGCCCTTCCAAACGCGAAGATGCATACAGAAAGCAAAACAACCCATCTAGTATTTCAATCAGCAAGATTCGGTTACCCGAAGTAATAGCTATATAGTATGGACGTTAGCGGCATCAACCTTGCATTTCATTTGGCTGAGATGCGTTTTTGCAGGTATGTAGTACTAGTCCATAGGTAAGTTTTAAGAAGGGTTACCATGACGATACCCCGCCAAGTGGTGGAAGTGGTGCTTGCCTACCTCCCAGGCTGAAAACTGTGCTTTTGCTGGATGTATTTTTAAAACCGCGTACTCTACTCCAATTTCCAATTTTGATTCCTCACACTCAAAAACATACCTATAGATACTTTTGACTCCAAAACTCACACCGATAACCCTATAATGGGCTTACAAATAGCCATTTTTCTAAAAACAATCAAGAACAATATTACCTCGCTGTCGTTATGGTGGGTGAGGGTGATGGCGTGTATTTAATATTTTGGCTTGCTAAAGAGCCCTTATCTGATAATATTGCAAAGTAAAAACTTTATCATTTTAGTAACTGCAGCCTTTTCTTTGACTAGAGTATTTAAAGCAAAATTATGTGTTTACCGAATAACAAAAATAAATTAATTAAGTTTTTAGTGAAATTGAAGTATATAGTATACAAATGAATCACTAGCTTATGCATCAGAGAATGAAATAATAACCTTAAATATTAAAATCACTAGCTGCACACACATTTGCAAAATTAGTAGCACTTCACATTGTTCAGTTTGCAGCTGCAATTTCCAGCACTACCTTACACTTGCACCGAACGAGAGCTTTGCATGACTTGTGAATGGTGTCTAGTTTTCGCCATTTTGGATCCCAGCCATCCGGCACTTTATCCCGTCCGCAGGCGAAGGTAGAGTCTGAATTCGTTGCATTAATTGACTCCATACTTGAGCCTGGTATGACACTCGCTGCATCTGTAGATTCAGAGCATCCTCTGTGGGTGGGATCGCTTCCAAGTTGCGTTTAGATGCAGTGAAAAGGGCCCGCCTACACTTAGTCAACGACGCGAAAGATTTCGCTCTTAAGACAGACAAAAGATAAGAGATTGATAGTAGAAATAATATGTGAAAGGAAATAATGCAGCTTCTTACGGACTGTATGTGGTAATGACGAGCTTGTCCAAATGTTTTTTGGCTTGCTGCAATCGTCCTTCACTGAGGTGTTGGAAATGAAGCGCTGTTTCTGAATTCATCATGGATTCATTCCATGCAGTTTTTCCCCACTCTGTAAAACGATTCAACGTTGTCACAGCGGGTGAATGCATGAAACGCAGGAATAGTCTGAGACGGGGATGGTTCTGAAAATATGTGTAAAATTAGGTTGCGAATAAGTAAAAGTAGTTAGATTTTACTTTCAAAAAAATTATCTCTCATCTAAAGATTCGCGTATTTCATGGACTGCTATAAATTTCCATTGATTGCTAGTAGATGACGTATTCAGAGCTCATGCAAATCGGGCTGTTGGGGAAAGCAGACACACGCTAGAGCTATAATGTTTGTATCACTAGCTCTTATCATAACTCTTTTCTGGCTCTGGCGTACTGCACAAACTACTATGTTGGTATTGTGGTTAAAGCTCCGTTTTAGTGCACAAACTACGTAAACAAAAATCCGCATATCAGCTTCCTCATGATTACAAGCAGCCAATAATGTTACAGTGACACCGACACGGTTTGTTACAATACTTTTTGCCTTCGTGGCGATCAAAAGACACCCAGATGGAGTAATGCAAGTGGGAATCGCGTCCGCGACAATTCCGATAAATTCCGTCTTGTTTGCATTGTGTCTCAGGAAATCTTTCCAATTCTTAGGAATTTTGGTGTCAGTCGCAACCCGGATTCTTTGTCTTTGCCCTCGTTTTTCTCTGGTCATTCCCTTAAGACTAGTTTCCAAATATCTGTAATAATAGAAAAATGCAAATAGGCTTTCTTTGGAGACTGCGTGTAAATTCAGGAAAAGGACAACTTAGGAGTCACACACGACGTCCAGCCTAGAAACTGACACACTTTCTCGGGAAATGAAGGGGAGAAATACTTAAGTAACGTAGTCACCAAAGGACACGCACAGTCCAGGTTGCAGTACGTTGATGGTTGCTGCCCCGTCTAGAATTTTAACGTCTACGTCTTGTGCAGATGTACTCTCAGAGGTAATCAATGGGATCCAGCATTTGTTTGTAAGGTGCTCTTTTGAAGATGTCCTTGTCGAGCCGTTCTCATTGAACAAAGTCGTCTGTTTTAAGGGCGAAATCTTTCGCGTCGGTGACTAAGTGTAGGCGGGCCCTTTTTATTGCATCTGATCGCAACTTGGAAGCGATCCCACCCACAGAAGATGCTCTGAATGTACACATGCAGCGAATGTCATACCAGGCTCAAGTATGCAGTCAATTAATGCAACCAATTCAGATTCTATCTTTGCCTGCGGACTGGGGATGGGATAAAGT
Organism: Pissodes strobi; assembly: GCA_016904865.1. Lineage (NCBI taxonomy): Eukaryota > Metazoa > Arthropoda > Insecta > Coleoptera > Curculionidae > Pissodes > Pissodes strobi. The sequence goes on from JAEQML010066061.1 coordinate 20,166, forward strand.
GCCGGATGGTTGGGATCCCAAATGGCGTACAATAGACACCATTTCCAAGTCATGCAAAGCTCTCGTTCGGTGCAAGTGTAAGGTAGCATGTGCTGGAACAGCAAACAGAACAATGTGAAGTGCTACGAATTTTGCAAATGTGTGTGCAAC